>JAPJBO010000503.1:0-165251 GCA_030068145.1 Diplonema papillatum | reverse complement strand
CCCTCTTTTGGCCCGGAGACGGCTCGGGCCGTTCGTTGAGGCTAGCGAAGAACTCGGGTGGGAGTTTGACCTTCTCCCGCTGACACTGCGTGGAGAATCCCTTCCGTTGCCTCGCGTCAGTGGAGCGGTCGTATTTCCTTATCGAAATAGACGCGCGATCGAGCCGGAAGAACACGGGTGCAGGTGGGCCCGTGTCGGCGATGACGATGCACACGGTCTTACCTTGTCGCTTGAAGGCCCCGGCTTGTTCGACCTTCCAGCCGGCAGCAGCGCAGGCGGCAAGGAGGTCGGTCGCGTGTTCCGAAGCGCACGCGGTGGTGACCACGTATTTGTCGCCACGCAGTTGGCGCTTCGACAG
This sequence comes from Diplonema papillatum, assembly GCA_030068145.1. Classification (NCBI taxonomy): domain Eukaryota; phylum Euglenozoa; class Diplonemea; order Diplonemida; family Diplonemidae; genus Diplonema; species Diplonema papillatum. The sequence continues at coordinate 164,893 of JAPJBO010000503.1, read as the reverse complement.
CTTTTTTCCGACCGCGGATTCGGTGGCGGCAACGTGTTCCGGGGTCGTCCGAATGCCGAAGACACCCGTCTTTGTGCCCGCGATTACCCCGAACGTATTCGGAGTCAGTGCCGCCAGCCGTCGCGCCTCTTCAAGGGTGCAGTCACTCACCCACACCGCCGGCATGGTGTCCGTCCCGTTGACGAAGGACAAGGCCTTCCAGAATGTTCCGGCTTTGCCGGAGCTCCGCAGCAGCTTCTGCACGTCAACGATCGGGACGCGCACGCTCACCTCACACACCCCCTGCCGGCGGTGCACCTTTGTGAACACTGCGCTCCAATCCATGCGCAGTCCTTCCGCTTCTGCGGCCTTCTTCGCCATAATCCGCACAGATTGTGCGGCCTTCATCGCGGTATCCCAGGTGGCCGCGTGGACGTAGGCGGCGCGCACCTGGAACAGGCAAACCTGTGTCGTCGGCTGGAGGGTGTTGACTGCTTTGCAATGCACCGTGGGCAGGGCCAGGTTTTGGAACCGCGACCATACGTCCTGATGACCGCCGTCAGACAAGGTGACGAGGTGCCTCACTGAACCGTCCCACGGAACGCTGCAGACGACGGCAACCTTCGCTTCGGGGTAAACCGCGACGGTGTCGAGGGCCGCACCCCATGCGGATTCCGCATCTTCGACACTTGCAGCCACGAGTAGGCCGCCCTTTCCGCTCCTCAACTCGTCGGTAGACCCGACCTTCGCCACTTGCCAGTCATGGAAGACCATACTGGCCTTCGGACGGGTGCGGCGCGTCCTCTCCGACCACGTGCTAGGCACCTGCGGTTGCTTCGTCGATGTAGAGCGGCGCATCCTTTCCGCCCATGAATCTTCGGTGGAGGGGTCCGGTCGCTTCTCGGATACCGGTCGCTTATCGGACACCGAACGCTTCTCGGATACCGGAGGTCGAGCCTCTTGTGCCCCGGAGCCATGCGTCGAAGGGGGCGCGGGTTTCTGGGCGCCAAGCGGTGCGGGCGACGATCCGGCCATCCCTGTCTCGACCAAGGACAGGATGACGTCTAAGATTTTCAGCAGTTGCTGCCTCGTCTTTTTGTCATGGCACTTCCCAGCCAAGGCGGATGCCCTGGCGATCAGTGCGTCGACGTCATCCATACTCGAATGAGAGCGGGGATGGACCCCCCTTCACGCTTCTCTTAGCTGATACTTATACTCGTTCTCTCTTTTTCTGATCTGATATCCCGCACCACTTCTTTTTTCTTCACCCGAGGTGTTTCCGGGCAGAACCCGGAGCCGCTTTCCTTCAAGGGTAGCCACGGCAAGCCACCAATAAAGTACAGATATATTCTACATTGTAACCTCAACGAAATGCCTTTGTCACAGTATATCCCAGAGACTATGAACCCCCGGATCTCTAAGTGAACTTGCTCTAAAAAAGCGTGGGGGGCCCAATATTAATCAAGGCGAATTTCTTCTTGGTGTCCGTCGCAACTTACAAACTTGGCTAGCCGGAGTTAAAGTGTATAATCATACCTACTTCCCTCATACTACCTGCCTCACAGCCTCAACCGGAGATCCACACCGAACCTCTAAACCACAATACCTACCCCCCCGTGTTAGTGTCGCCTACCTAAAGGCAGCCGGTTATCTCGGGCGGCAATCCTAAGGGAGAGAGAGCGACACAATCCATCTTAAAAAGGACCACACACTAATGCAGCAAATTTGTAACTGTTGGTGCACAGGGTAGATCCCACCTCACAGCGCACAGTGGTGTCTGCACAAGAAAAAGTTGTTCAACGGAAAAGGAAGCGTCATGACAACGAATTGGCTGCGTGCAACAAATTGTCACAGCTTATTAAGTTGGCAGGCATGAGGGAAATATTCGAAAATACATGAAACCTGTACCAATAAAGCTGCAGCCAGCTTAAGAATCGTTTTCGCTGATGAAGATTCTTACTCATTCTTCTTTTCTTCCTGCGACTTTTCTGGGATCTTCTTCTTCGGATCGCCCTTCCGCTTTTCAAGGTTGAAGAGCTCAGCCACGAACAAATTGTATATTTGGTCTGTCATTGGAAGACTCTCTGTCGGTTCTGCTTCTGGGGGAGGATCTTCTGAGTATGAAAACATGGAGGTCAAATCTCCCGCTATCACAGCAGCAAGGAGGGTCCCGAATGTAAGCCAGGGGACCAAGTACAGAAGTGCAGGTTGAGCAGCCTTGAATACGAACATGACAAAAATTGTATGAACAAGCCCAAGTGTGTAACAGACAATAGCTGTAAGAAAAAGGGGCTTTGAAACAGGAGCATTGCTTGCCCGCTTCCCCGATTCGAGAAACTGTGCAGCCTTATGGTAGTCATAGCGCAGGCACAGTGCTACAAAAAACCCAGGAATGACGATGTCTCCTAACCCAAGCATCATCATTTCTTTCGGGGTCCATTCAGCAGCCATGAGGTCCTTCGGAACCTTCAGCAGAACCGGCCCGTCAATGCTTTTCGCCACTTTCACCATTACCTCAGTGCCAAAAACCCACCAGATATCGTAAACGAACAGTCCCCACAACAACAGCCAGCCCACAGTAAAGGTTGGCAACTTGACTTTCCACAGGCTCGTAAGGCAAATACCAAGGGCAATCACGTTGTTCACTGCAAAGTGCCTGGTGATGTGCCAAGCAACACCAAGCGCTATAGCTAGAATACCAGACAGCATGTTGCTACCGGTGACACGGTACAACACAGCCGATACCCCGTACACAGAGACGATGACAAGGTAGGCAGAGAGAATCTGATTAAACAGGTTCTGTGGAAAAAGCTGGTACGCAATATACAGCGAGAGCAGCAAACCAGACCCAAGGATCGGGAACATTGCAGCTTCCTTCGCAGTCATTTGCATATCTTCAGCCTCATCCTCGTCGTCTATGCCTGGGGGCAGCCCCTTTGCTTTGTTGCGCATTTTCTTTGGTACAGACCAAGAGCTGCCAACTGCAATTGTAACCACCGCCATGAGCATGATGATGAGCTGTTTTAGTGTTGCGTTGGAGGTCTGGACAATCGTTGCGACTTCTCTCCCCAAGGAATCACTATTGTAGATCGCATACCTCGGAGTAAATTTCAGGCATCCTCGTCAAAGCAGTCAAATCGTCTACTGAAACATTGCTCAGTTTACCAAAGGCTTCCTCGAGTACGATGCGAATGTCACCCATATCGTCTGTTTCTCAGTAAGCACTCCTAGGTGTGCGATGGGGTGATGAAGCCGGATCTGATTTTGAGCCTTTTCTCACTAGCCAATTGGATATTTCTGTCGCCGTGAACACACTGTGGTACTTTACGTTATCATGCAAACAGCGTCTCAGCCCCGCACTCTTAGCACTCCGCACAAGCACACTCGCACGTGTCTGAGCACACAAGGCTACAATGCAGGCCATGCAGGTCTGCGATATTCTTGACGGCTATTTCGCGCTCAATTTTCGGTACGCCTGCAGCTTCATGTGCGCTTCAAAAATCCAGCGGGAGGCAGGGTTCACGGAAGTGTGCTACATCAAGCATATGACAACAATTTTCGTGCTCCTCAACAGGACCGGGTCTGCGGGTCACGACAATCAGTTGATGTGTTCCGGGATGCTGCAGGTGACTCGTGTATATGCTCGCAAAGTCAGTCGACTGGTCGAAGAAAGGTGTCAAAAAGCCGAAACAACTGTTCTGAGAAACAAGGAAAGGCTAGGTTGCGCTGCGCTTTAATGTTTTCCGACGTAGTATCAGCTCGGATCAGTACGCTTGTCTGCTTGTAGGTCGAGGCCCTTCGGCGACAAGCGGTCGAGGCCCTTCGGCGACAAGCACGATGAATTTCCATAGTGTCCATCCAAAATGTTGGTGTGCACTGTCAACTCTGGAGCTGAGCTTAATCTCCGTTTCTCGCCGATCAAAAAGTGCAAGAACTAGGCAGAGCACGGGTGATTGGTGATTGTCGATGACAATCAGGCAAACTTTGCCGTTGCTTCCGGATATTTAGTGAGCTTCGATTGCCAATTTTCTTTTATGGTGAAACACGAATCTAGACCGCCCTTCTGATCAACCGGTGCTCGTCTGTAAGGTTTGTACGACGGATGTGGAAAATGTGCAGGGCAACCAACAAAATGTATCCGGTACACCAACCGCAGGCCCCAACGTGATGCTCGCTGGACAACACCAATCATGGGATGCAAATGCAGCGGGAAACAGCCGGTACAAGGAATGCAATAAAAAGTGCATACGTGATGTCACGTGCAAGCTTCCAGCGCAGCGTCTCGTCCTTGTCATGTGTCTGCTTCGCATTCCAGCCTTCGTGAATTCTCAATGTGAACCTGATCGTGTTTGTTTTGTACAGTCCAAAAAGCCAAAACGCTTCGTCGACCTGCCCTTTGCGCTTTGCAGCCTTTATGCACGTGTCATGTCACGTCAGTTTTTCCTCGGTTCAGTCGGATTTGAGTGACAAGAACCTGGTTGATCCTGCCAGTAGTCATGATACTTTGCTTGTTTCAAAGGTTAAGCCATGCAACTCAGAGCAAATGGATCAACAGTGGGTCTGAAGACGGCTCATTGAATCGGTGGCAATGTACGCGGGGAAGGTGCCTTTTGGGCCCAGTTGGATAACAATGGTAACTCCATTGCTAATACATGTCCGAAGAATCCAACTCGATTCAACCCCGTGGCCTTAAAACCGCGGGGTCGAGGTGGATACAATTGACCGAAATGAGAACCAACGCTAAGAGCAGCGGTGTATGGATGAAACAGGTCAATCGAGTGATAGCACACGACTTCAAGTCGGTGCAAGCCCGCAAAGAGCTTCAACAGGCCTTGTTGAAGTCAGAGCGATTCGAAGGAGGACTTTGCAGGCAGCGACGGAACAACAGTTCATCACTACGTAATCAACGAAAAGGGCCGGGAACATACTGAGCCGGTCTCTCGTAGCGTTTCCCTTCCGTTTGACTCTTCATCATGAGGGGGTCGTAGTCGAACAAAACTGTTGGCGAGAGTTCCCGCCTCTTGATGTGCCAGTGCCTGTGTTATTGTTCGTGAGATGCCATTGTCCGCAAAGCATGTTGCTGCCAATTATCGAAAAGATGCTTCCAAGTTTGGCACAAGGCAGGCAGTGGCATACCTTTTCAGGTCGAACCCAGTGAAGTCCTGAAAATGGGGCTCGAGACCAGCGTCCTGTGCTTGTCGCTTGGCGTATGCCCTATCGTCCGCTCGCGTTGCTTGCCAGTCCACTTTTGCAGCACGTAAATGCAGCTCTTTGTTGACAATGGACATGAGCGCTGTGTCATAATCCCGTCCACGTGCAGTGGTGGTTACAGGTTGACCGAACCAACCCTCGAACAAGGTTTTCTGTGTGGGTGCAGGGGTGTTGTTGATAATACTACTCAATACTCCCACGGCAAAATGCTGGAACTGGGTTGTAAGACCCATGCCATCTGTAGTGTTGCTATCAATTTGTATGTACACGTGTATACGCAGCAAGCTACAAGAAGCCGTTCATGAGTTTGACCACACGATCAAAGGCTGGCTTTAGCAGGGCCACCACTGCAGAGGTGGCGAGAGAGAACGTTTTGATAGTAGAAGCAGTAGTTTGAACTTGATATGCAGCAACGTCGTCTGCCGAAGCAGCCGGACAGCAGGCGCAGGGGGCAGGTCTTGCTTTATTTTTCTCTTTTTCACGGAGACGCGCCCCCAGGCAATCCGACTGTCCAATCACGGTCGCAAAAGGTTTGTTCCCTTTCGTGATGAGGTGGTTCACCCGGTGGTGGAGGCCCGTATACACAACACGGCTACAACACGAGGATGCAGCCCTGCTTAGGTGCGCACTCAGCCATCACAGGGCTCCAGATCTCGCCACCTGACCTGACACATCTGTCATCTTTGGCGACCGCAGCAACCTTGGCGCGCGCAGCTGGAGTGTAGATAGGCAATTCCGTACAACAGCTAGCTTGATCCGAGAGCTCGCTTGGGAGTGGCGCTGCTCACCTGTCAGTCTCACAACTGGCTGCTGCCTGAAGACTGCTGCCACGTTTTGATAGCAAAGACAAGAAAACGGGGTCAAACAGCCCCGCATCAGCGGTGGGCAAGTAGCGAAACGCGAGAACCTGGTGCTGGTGCTTCCGAAAGCAGTAGACGACGAGTGGAAGGCCTGGAAAAACGAGAAGCAGTCTTTAGAGCGAAGATTGAGAAGGCGGAACCAAACCCAAGCGAACGAAGAAGTGACATGCACCTCGATGTTCCTACCGAAGTCAACATGACCACAGCAACGGCGTAAGGAGCCAAGGGGGCAATGAAGCCAGTCGGGCAGGCGAAGAAGTGCGTAGTGTTATATTTTTATCCGTGATTTTGAAGGACAGAGGACCGGCAGAGGACAGGCAGAGAACCGTGCGGCCGCCGCGGAAGACGCGGAAAGGCATGAAGGCACGTGGGACCGGATCCGGACGACCCCGGAAGCGCGTGGTCTCGCAAGCTGCGCGACGCATGCGCAAGGTGAACGCGCACAAGTACATCGACCAACTCATTTGTGCGGCACCGACCTGCCACGTTCAAGCTTGCTCCGACCACTGCACCCTCTGCCGACACTCGCTAGACGTCGACGCTCATGACGGCGCCCCACCCTGAAGTGCCAATACTGCCGACGCGTCACTGCTGCTTCGAACTGGCGCCGCTCAAGCGGCCACCTTATGTCACTCGTTTGTTTGTAAAGATTGCTCCGTTCTTCTCCCTGACTTGTTCCCGGATTAGGATGACACATACTACTACTACTACTACTACTACTACTACTACTACTACTACTACTACTACTACTACTACTACTACTACTACTACTACTACTACTACTACTACTACTACTACTACTACTACTACTACTACTACTACTACTACTACTACTACTACTACTACTACTACTACTACTACTACTACTACTACTACTACTACTACTACTACTACACTACTACTACTACTACTACTAATACTACTACTACTACTACTACTACTACTACTACTACTACTACTACTACTACTACTACTACTACTACTACTACTACTACTACTACTACTACTACTACTACTACTACTACTACTACTACTACTACTACTACTACTACTACTACTACTACTACTACTACTACTACTACTACTACTACTACTACTACTACTACTACTACTACTACTACTACTACTACTACTACTACTACTACTACTACTACTACTACTACTACTACTGAAAGACAGAGGCACCAAGCGCGCCTCAACGCGATCAAGACGACGCATGCGAAGATGTAGTCACACGACGATGATGCAGATTATAGTCACGGATTGTTTGCGTTCGAATCCAGAAGATCGAAGAACGTGATGGCGAGTACCGCAGTGAGTGTTAAGTTTGACAAGTGCTTGTGCGATTGTAGACGGTGAAACTATACCATTTTCTGGAACTCACTCAGTGTATCTTTCCGATCCGTGGTGTAGGCAACATTCTTGTCGTCGTAATCAGTTCGCATGAGGCGTCCAGGTGCACCACGCGGCCGATTCTGTGGTAGCGAGTCGGTGTACGCTTTCCCTCGAGCGGTGTTTGCCCATTGGAAACCAGGCAGGTGCTGCAGCCATGCGCTTTCTTTGTCATTCAAGCTCCTTTTGGACTTGTCGTCGGGGCTTCCATGATTCGAAAGGGATGGTTCGGTGGATGTGCTCCGGCTTCAGCCACGATGGAGCGAGAACACCTTCGGGCGTTTCAACTGCATCTTCTGGAATAGTGAAGAACTCAGGGTTGTCGCGGATGCCATGTACCCATGGTTTGATGTCGCGTAGAAATAGACCGTAAACTTGTTCTTCCGCCTCGTACATGAGAGTGCGTCCTTTCTTGCGTGCTTCGCTAGTCGCGGAGAGGATTAGCACGTCTTTTTGATCTTCGGGCAGACTCGCAACTGCCGGGTGCATTCGCACCTTTTTGATGAACCCAGTTGGAGTCAGTACAGCCTCCACTCTGCCGTTCAACGAGCGTCCGACAACTTCCATATCGTCGAAACGACGCTGGTATTCATACTTCATCGAGTACACAAAACCCAGAATCTGTCGCTGTGTTTCCTCCGGCATCGACCTTCCGAAATGTGCGGCAAGCGAGCCATTCACACGCTGCAGAATTCGGGTGTAGAACTGCATCTTTACCCCAGACCCTCTCCCCACTGGCCTTGACGGCCTCCTATTCATTGTTGTGGATTTGTTGCAGGGTTCCCTAGCAGCCCGGCTTTTCAGGCGGTTTTCTCATTTTGTTGAACGCCGACGCATCTTCGTTGTTGAACGCTTACGCCCGCCACTGAACCCAGATATACCTGCGTTTCGTGTGGGCTACAGCACATTTATCTCCTTTGAGATTGGAATATTGTTGCGATAGCGGGGAGTCATCGGCATGTCGATGAGTACCACACGATCGTATGGGCCGGTAAGCCGGCGGGCCCCGTGAGTATGAAAAGCAAGGGTAACTGCCTATGCCCGGTGCAAACCGATCACAAACCCGGAAAAACTCAAGTCCGACTTTTTATTATAAACCATTTTCTTCTTCAAGTTATGGCAGGTGACCGCTGCATTCGAGCTAAACCGACTGCACCAGGGTCCTGTCAAGCCAAAATCAGCCACCAATAAACCGAATCACAAGAGCGCGCATAAAAGGGACGACCTGCTGCCGCCCTTAGAGCGCTGAGGTAACATCCTTTAGCAGGACGCACGGTTGGTATCGGGCTCCGATGCAAGAAAGGAAGTAGTGAACGGTTCAATCAGACTACTTTTTTGAAGAACAGAAAGTTTATTGGACCAATGTGGTTATGTTTTGACTCGATCGTACGGTTGTTTCGATTCCACCGACGTTGTTGAAAATACTGGGACAAAGCAGATGCCGTCTACACAGAGCCCTGCATCATTGCAATGTACTCCGAACGAAAGTTGAAAAATGCTGGGACAAAGCAGATGCCGTCTACACAGCCCTGCATCATTGCAATGTACTCCGAACGAAGAAGGTGAATGTGTGCCTCAAGAGCAACAACAATAGAAAACAGGATGTGTGCCTCAAGAGCAACAGCAATAGAAAACAGGACGAACTCACCACTCTCAGAGCTCACCAACAAACACAGTTGATAGAAGTTTGAAGTTTGATTCGGGGCACAAACACAAATGTAAGTGGTGGCTTCCCGCCCCCAAAAACGGAAACCAAACTGAGTGACACAATATGCTAATCGCAGCATCGACTTCAACACAAGGAAGTCCACCGAATAGCGGAGCATGACCTTTATTCGCCTCGTGAAACTAAGGAACTGAGTAAAAAGTAGACGGAGAATGAAAAGAAGGATAGGTTTTTTTTGCGCTGCACAACACATGATGTGTCAGGGATGTAGCTTTATATAAGCCATCGCAACATCCACCCAACAGAACCTGGGCAGTGTACTTATCATACTGAACTTGTGAACTTGTAGCAGCTTTTCTTTGCGTCGCGCTCGATGTCATCGGCATAACTGGCCTGAAGAGTGGCATCCACCATGCTGCAGAACGTCCGAACCTCACGCTCTCGAGGTCTGAGCTCCACACATGCACATGCCACGAGCTCGGAGTTCAGCTACTTCCCAGGCGTGTGCGCCAAAAGGAAAGAACAATGACGGACGGGGGGGCAAGCCTGCAGTAAGCAAGATACTACAATCCCTTTGTCTGACCATGTATTTGACAGCTCTTACACCTTCATTGATTGTGCTTTTTGGGAAACAGAAGAAAACTAAACAAATGAAAGCCCTTTTTTACTGTGTTTCACGGGTGGAGAAAATTGTATTGAGGGCCATTCAGACACCTTCTTTCGCATGTTGGTCGCCACCATCGTTCTACTAAGGGTATGCCTTGCCCTTGGACCGACCGACACATGCCCACCTGCTGTTGTGGTCGAACTACCAAGACCTGCACTCATTCGCGCGCTGCATCTGGTAAGGATTTGCGAGCCATTTGTTGGAACTGGAATCGTCGAATGAGTGCGAATGTCGATGGAAAGAAGACTGTCACCAACACCGGTCTCTGGGCGAAGGGTGAAACAATGATATCGCGTGAAGCACACTACTAAAGCTGAGAGGTGGCTTCTTCTTTGTTACAAGGAATGTTAGCGCCGCATTCGCATTCACGTTGTTTAGCGGAGAGTTGAATTGGTGTTGAATTGGACTGAAAGACAGGGCAGAAGAATGTGCACTGGTCTGCTGCGAATTTGAGTAGCAAACTCTGGTAGCAATTAACAATGCTTCTTCTGCTCTGCATATTTTTTTCTTTGCTATGATCCGTACGGACAAGTCTCTTCGGGCTGATGAACGGTGCTGGAGCCTTGCAAGTGAACTAATCATCATGAGATAGCCCCTTCACGTACACCAGAGGTACACCGAGCTACCGATCTTTGATGCTATGAGCGCAGGTATCCCGGTATCTCTGTTCCCGGGGTTTTAGAAAACGACGACCCCCTTGGATGGATTCAGCCTGATATAACCTTAACTAGATCATACCGGGAGCTGCTCCCGATAAGACATGGAATGGAAAGATCGGTCACGAAATCGTCAAAATACCACCTCCGACACGGTCCTCGGATCCCTAAAAAGGTTGATGGCCCCGCCTTTTGCACCTCACTTTCACCAGGAGAATTACCACCACCTATGAACGCACTTGAGAACTGGGATGGCGGGTACTGAAGAACAGATGCTGCAAATGTGCAGTGCGAAAACCTGGAGAAAGGTTGCTTCGTTTCCTCAGCCCGTATCGCGTGTGCTCGAAGTGAGAGACTGGCACAAGAAATTCCTCTGTTTGAAGTGCCTCCAGGAGTGTGGTGCCACACACCTTCGGACGGAGTGCACACGACTACGCGATTCAGGAATTCGGATGCAGTTGCAGAGAACTTCGAGAGCCTTCTGACAGCCGCCAAACCTCGGCCGTACAAGGAATACAACGCAGTATCGCATCTTGCTGGTGGGATGCTGAGCCTGATACCAGCCAGAAACTCCCGTTCCTCTTCATTAATAGGTGCCTTGGATAAAGAGCCTAAGCCCACAGGATCTACTGGGGGGGGGGGGGGGGGGGGGGGGGACCACACGGTGCACTAGTAAAAGTGGAAAAAGGTGTTTTGACTAGTCATTTTACTAGTGAAAAAGCATGACTAGTGCACTAGTAAAAATGACTAGTGCACTAGTAAAAATGACTAGTGCACTAGTCAAAATGACTAGTGTCCTAGTAGAAATCCACCTGTTCCGAACCGAAATCTGGGCTATTTTGTAGATTTCAGAGGGTCCCACGGCACAACTGTACCCTACCGTTGCGCTTACAACCGTGTTCGGAATAATGTTGGACCGGGAAAAAGTCGAAGTACTTTTCAAAACCCCCAAAAGTCCAAAAAAGTTCCGGTCCAAATATTTTACAGTAGGGTTCACGCCCACAAGGAAGTTTAGAATCCAAGAATACGATAAGATATGATACATGTGGTGCCTACAGTCAAGGGCGCGCCCAAGTCCGTTAACAGCGCCCTACAACTTGGAGGTCGCTACTTTAGCCAGACGCAGAAGGTGGCGAGTCGCTGAGCGTAGTCGGCACGCGGCGTCGCCGGGCCATACGGAGCAGGGCCGGCGGCATGCCCGCGGAAGGACTCGACCTCGGCGAGCTCGTAGTGAAGCGAGCGTCGCTGAGTGAAGGCGACGTCCTGGCCGCCGAGTGGCGGTCACGCGCGTTTTTGACGGTGGATGCCGACGACAGCGGGCTGCTGGCGTTCAAGGAGTTGATCAAGTATAGCCAGTCCCGGACGTCGTGTTCCGGCACGTGGTCGGCGACGGGGGCAATCTCATGAGTCGCCCCGCCATGCTCACCCGAGCTGCTTGTCTACGCGACCCAGGCTACGCCCATAGTCATGATCATGCAACCACGAGTTTTAAGGACGAACAGAAATAAAGGTAACCTGAACCAATTTGGACGCGTTTGCGGCCCGGAATTCGGGAAGCTTTGGAATGTTCGCACAATCTGCCGGTCCCATCATTGGTGTAACGGAAACATGAATCAGTGCAAAAGCTGCTTCGGTCAGACTTCAAAATACCGCCAAAAACTGAAAACCCCAGGGAAAAGTCCAAAACTTTCAGAACCTCCAAAAGCCCAAAACTTTAACTCTAAAAAGTCCAAAAAGATTCCGGTCCAAAGAAGTTCCGGTCCAATATTTTTCCGAATGCGGTTCCCAACGCGATTCCTTACTGTGCGATAGACGAAAGCTGGGGGTCAGTTGTCTGTCACGAGCATCATTCAACAAAGCCAGTTCTGCAGGAATAAGTTACGATTACTCGTCGGTTTGTGTTTTGCGGCTGAACATGCAGAACTGTGGTCGCTTTTTTGGTGGGCCACCCCGACTCTTCCCCCACAGGAACCGGGCTGAGTATTGAGTTCTAGAAAGTGCAAGTGCCATGAAGGCAAGCAGCACCACAGCTGAGGACGGGGAGTTTCTGGGAACTTGTTGCCTACTGGGAGCGTTATACAGCTTGCCTGCCTCATGCTCTTCCGCACTTACTACTAGTAGCTCTCAATGCCCGATAGACAGTGCGTTGTGAATTCAAGCTAATCCGAGGCGGTGATTTTTATTGTCGTTGTGAACAACCGAAGATGCGAAAGAAGCTGCTTTCACAAATAGTACACCGGCTACGCGATTCACCTTACTGTGCGGTAGACCCGACGAGTAGAAACCAGAACCTGCTGGTGTCCCACCCGACGAAAGCTTTGAGCAGTTGATCGGTGGGCTCAATGGTCGTTAGCACGTCCCGAAACTACAAAGAAACGTGACTTCCAGGCATTCGAAATGCCTGGACAAAGCACCACGACGTGTTGACTGGCACACAACGCGCGCGCCACAGGCTACAAGACTGGTTTTCCGCGGCGGCGTGAAAGAGGAAGCACGCAATGGGAGAGTGCCTCCAACACTAGAAAGCGGAGCACATAGCAGTGAGCAACGACACTATTTGTGGAATGTGCGCAACACAAAGCCTTGCATGCAAACAGTTCACAGGCGGACAAAGCCAGCACCTGTTGCACATTCATGTTGGGAAGCTCGGCAAGAATCGTGGGTTTTAGGGAACCCACTACTGTAAATGCACTGTGTCCGGTGCGATGCCAAGGCGATAGGAGCGCTATGAACGACAAACCGAATCTACGGACCAGAGTTTGAATGTGGTCGGAAGCCCGCATTATTCCAGTGTCTGAAACCTGTCACGACATGTCTCTGACCTCACCGTGCAGGGATAGCACTGTCGTTTGCACTATGTTTGCTAAGCCAGGGACTTTCCCAAGAAACCAACCAAAACCCTCGCAACTCGGCCTGTCTCGCGAAAACTGGGGTTGCCCAGGTGGTTTGTGGTGTCTGGGCACCGGTGGTCACGGTAGTGCCGTGGAACCCCTCGAAAACTCTCAAAACACCCAGGACTTGGGTCCAGGTTAGGTGGATTTTGTCTAAATCACTAGTCATTTTTACTAGTGCACTAGTCATTTTTACTAGTGCACTAGTCATTTTTACTAGTGCACTAGTCATTTTTACTAGTGGCACTAGTCATTTTACTAGTCAAAATTCTGACTAGTAAAACCACTAGTCAAAGTCAAAAAAGTCCTTGACTAGTGCACCGTGCAGTAACTCGGGGCCCGGGCCCTGGAAAAATTTCCAGGGTTTTTGGCCCTGAACGATTCCCAAAGGAAAAACTCTCTGGTACGAGATGCAATTCGTTTGCAATTCCATTCCAGGGCCCCAGACTGTCCTTGAGCTCAACGGATTCAAAAGCGTTCAAAAACGTCCTCGGAATGTATTTTCGACACAGCCACGAAACCTGAAGGAGGTTTTCAGGTTCTGGCAGGTCTAGCTGGCTGCCTAAAGGGTACCACGGCTCACCGAAGGTCACAGGTGGCAAGGTGGGCGTTGAAAAAAAAATTTGGGCCGGAATCCCTAAAAACCCGCATTTCGGAAAGTTTTTGTCCTACATTTTTCCCAGGGCATTTTGACCATTTCACCTTGGAGCCTCCGCCCGCTCAGCCCATATGGTAAATGCACGACTGTGAGCTTTTTTTACCAAATTTTATCAAGTTTATTTCTTGATTTTTTCTCGTCTTGCTCTCCGCTTGTTGTGGAAGCTGCAATATTGAAGATTCCATCCGGATGGCGTGATTACCGTGGGCCTGGACCCTATCTGGACCCTAGCGCTAACCCGGGGCCCGGGCCCGGGCCCTGGAGACCCTGGATTTACAGGTACCCTTGGGGGGGAAATGTTTCTTGGGTTTGGGGGGGGGGGGGGGTCAAATACTGTAGGTAGTCAAATACAGTATTATCGACAAAAACAACAGGTAGGTGGCAGAGTGACCGGGCATCGGCCTTCCGATCCCAGGTTCGAACCCCGCCCATGACACTTTTCCGCAAAGATTGTTTTCGAGGTTTGTTGGGTTTTCGACGTCTAATGTGCCCGAAGTTTGCGTTTTTTGCGGAGTTTCTCAGTATCTCGCGGTATTTGGGTCACCCCGGGTGCAGTCTGGAAAACGGAGTCGGGGGGGTCCGGGGGGTCTCCCCCCGGGTTCTGGCGCCATCACAGCCAAAGTTAGCATCACTCGAACTTCGCTTCACTTTGAGCATCGCCCGAACACCAGAACTTCACCCGGTTGCTTCATCCGAACTTTGCTTCACCGGAACTCAGCTTTGCACGAACTTTGCTTCGCCCGAACTCAGCTGCACCCGAACTTTGCTTCGCCCAAACTTTGATTCACCAGAACTTAGTCGCCCGAACTTTGCTTCACCAGAAGTTTGCTTTGCCCGATTAGCTTCGTCCGAGCGTTGCTTCGCCCGAACTCAGCTGCGCCTGATCTTTGCTTCACCAGAACTCACCATCACTCGAACTTAGCATCGCCATTTACTGTTTCCCGAACTTTACTGCTGTGCGCAGTGGGGTTTTGCAGGGGGTCCCACGGGCTTCCCCCTGCGAGAGCAGCTTCTTTTTCGAGAGAAGTGGATGTGGAACACTCCTGAAGCCGGAGTCCAATCCTACTGCTTGATTTCGCTGTCGATGGCAATTTCCTCAGATTCGGGGGCAATAGTTTCTGAGAACGCACCCAAAAAGGAATGGCGCGCTTTTTTTTTAGCCCGTGGTTCAGCGGTTCCCACACCCGTATGTGATGCTGAGGGTGCTGGTTCGATTCCTCGGCGGAATGGCTTTTCTAAAGTGCCACAAGCCGACAGGCATTATTCCGTAGGTTACGATCACGGAGTGGAAGCCCCGATGGAGGACCGTCCCATGACGCCGCCCGCGCCAAAACACAAGACCCTCAAACCCGTACTTACGGAAAAAACGGAGACGAAGAACTCAAGTGAGGAGAACCTTAGTTGAAGGGGGGGACCCGGCAGTAATTCTTGCGGACTACCGGACGGCTGGTTGACAGTGCAAGCCAAGTCAGGAGCTTCCGGATTTGGTCAGAAGACGTTGACGGGGTTCTGAATCTGATGACGCTTCTGGGTGCTGGAATCGTTCTTTCAGCGAGATAGAAAAACTCTATTGCGGACCTCCAACTACGGGCTTTCTGACAGGCTTTGAAAGCATTTCAGGGCCCCAGTCTACACATCTGGTGGTGTCACTTCGGTACTCGATGACCGCTGCTGCTGGTAGTCTTCTTGGCCAAGTCGCTTCAGTCGACTCGCGAATGGTGCAACTGCCGCCGCCGGACGTGCGCGTCCGGCGGCGGCAGTCCGCAAATACCAGTGGCCCAGGGGGGGGTCACATAACCAGGAGATCGGGCCCCTGGTTTTCAGCCTCGGTTTTCCCCCTGCACAGCTTCAGGTAAAAATCTCTCAAGGGGTTGGCATTTTTTGCATTTTTGGGCAGGGGCCCAACTTTGGATCTGGGTCCGAATCAATCCGACCTTTTCGGAAAGAAGAAGAAGAAGAAAAAGAAAAACGGCAAAGCGGACGTGGTTGTGGCACTGTGCTGCCTCCGGCTCAAGCTTTGCAAGCTGTGGTTGACCGTCTCGACGAGCTATGTTCAGCGCGTGCGCCAAAACCCGTGGCTCTGCAGTACCGCCGAACACGTGAAGCTTGGCTCCCGTGTAGCAGGCTTTCCCTGATACCTTTTTTTTTGACCTTTTCGGAAAGAATAAAAATTGGGTGTTCCTGCAGTTTGATGGGCACACAGGGACCAGCAGGGTGACCTCATCGCTCTAAGCATACAGTGCATACGAGTCGTATTCTCGTGTCAGATTCTCATCTAAACTCGTCATACGAGACAAGAATTTTTTGAAGGTGGTTTTACTTGGAGTATTTTGGCCACACGGTCATTTTTGGGACAAATTCTTTGGTGTTAAGAAATGTTGTGTCCGGAGGGAAACCTCCTGGGCTGATTCTGGTCATAAAAGACGCAACGCGACCAAAGAGGAAGTGATAGCTGCAGAAGCGGTCCACCGTGATAAAATTGATGTCGATGCTGCCAACATCAATAATGCCGCCCTCACCCATGCAACTTCAACATTCTGACCGTCACGCTATGTTGATGCAGTTCGTTAGTCAGGAACTCGCGAGGCCAAAAAGCCTGAAACTCTCCGAAAACTGGCATCCCTGATCGACGGAACATACGTGGGTGACTGGGGAAACATGGTGGCCTAGCGTGCTTGCTGATGGGTATCATGGGACCAATCATGTGGCTCATCCGTCTCGTGCTAAACCCTCGTTAACACTTCCCTGTAACATATCCCTGCTCACATCTCTCGATTCAAAGAAGTCATGGTGAGCACCAGGTATCCTGCTGAGAATCACTCCCTTCTCAACGAAGTGCACAGCACGTGGTCGTCGCGGCACCGTCTCCATATGCTAAACCTGAAGTCGGGATGGGGTACTTTGCTGGTTTGTGGACATTCAAGTGTACCGGACCCCCGCTGTTGCGAATCTTCTGGGTCTTCTTCGTGCGGCTGGTCATCCTCAAATTATCCAACCGTAGCCCTGAAAACCGTAGGCAGAAAAGCGACAGTTCGGGAGCAGGAATTCTTGAAATACTGGAGCTGAAGGAAATGAGGAACAGCGGTCGCAGGATACCGGTCTTGTGGTGAAGGAAAGTAGCACAGAAGGCCAAATACCGTGTTCCACAGTGAAAATAGCCTGTACTCGTCTGAACTCGTCAAAACGAGTTTAGACGAGTTTTGACGAGAATGATACGAGTTTAGACGAGATTGGCACGAGAATACGAGTCGTTTCGCGAGAATTTGCTCCGAAAACCGAAACACGAGTTTAGACGAGAAAACGACTCGTATGCACAGTATGTCTAAGGTGGTGCCCAGGGTGGGGGTCAGGAAAAAGAAATTCTTTCGGCCCAAATCGCCCTAAAAACGCACTTCTAATTTTTAAGTTGGCCCATTTTTTCCAGGGGACCATTTCACCTTCGAGAATCTGGCCACCCAGCCCCGGGTCCACAAAAGGCGATATTTAGCCATCGAGAAGGCTGTTGGACCGATGTTTTACGGATTCAGGTCCAGATGAAACACGAAGCTATTTCGCACTTCGCAAGTTGGAAAACAGTGATGCATTCGACCGAAGATGCCCACAGGTTGGTGAACGCTAATTAGGGGCCCGGGGCCCAGGGATCGACCCCCTGACCCCCCCGGATTTCTGTGAGCCCCTGGGGGGGGAAATCTTAGTTTAATGTTTAGGCAGGACACTGCCTCTCATGCATGTGTGATGCTAGCATCAAGTCTTCTTCGAAGAGAGTGTAAGATAGAAAAGGGAAAAAGGAAAAGGGTAAAGGGGTCGTGGGGAGTGTAAGACTCCGCACACGGTGCACTAGTAAAAGTGAAAAAGGTGTTTTGACTAGTCATTTTACTGAAAGTGAAAAAGCATGACTAGTTCACTAATAAAAATAAGTAGTGCACTAGTAAAAACACTAGTAAAAATGACTAGTGTCCTAGTAGAAATCCACCTGTTCCGGACCGAAATCTGGGCTGTTTTGTAAATTTCAGAGGGTCCCACGGCACAACTGTACCCTACCGTTGCGCTTACTATCGTGTTCGGAGTAATGTTGGACTGGGAAAAAGGCGAACTTTTCAAAACCCCCAAAAGTCCAAAATAGTTCCGGTCCAAATACTTTACAGTAGGGTTCACGCCCATAGAATCCAAGAACACGATACCACCTGTCAAGGGCGCGCCCAAGTCCGTTAACAGCGCCCTACAACTTGGAGAAGGTCGCTACTGTAGCCGGACTCAGAAGGTGACGAGTTGCCGAGCGTAGTCGGCACGCGGTGTCGCCGGGCCATACGGAGCAGGGCCGGCGGAAGGACACGACCGGCGAGCTCGCAGTGAAGCGAGCGTCGCTGAGTGAAGGCGACGTCCTGGCCGCCGAGTGGCGGTCACGCGCGTTTTTGACGCGGTGGATGCCGACGCCAAAAAACAAATGTTGAAACCATAGTCTCGGGGGTTTTGAGCAGAAGTTTTTTCAATTGCACCCCCCCCACGCTCCCATAGAATCTGGGTGCTTCCCCATTACGACCGTGGGCCTGATCCTGGCTCCTGGAAGCCGGTCCAGTACCAGAGCGTTTTCGACGACTTTTTGCTCGAGATCAGCTCTGATGAAGAGATCTGTGGAAAATAGACCCGGGGGCCAAATAGTTGGTACGTGGTTCGTCGAGCCAGGGACCGGGACGTGGATTCGCGTGAAAATGGGAATCGTGGAAATTGAAGTTTCCATTGCAGATTTCCTGGTTCAAATGCCTGTGCACGTGAAATTGTCAATTCCCGCAGGGCACGCTTTTTGACATTCGACCCCAACGAAACAACACAATTGCGCTGGTAGTTTTGACCGTTTTGGCGTGATTCTGCGATGCAAAGTTTTGCATTCCGCGGTGTGGTTTTCATGCCTGGTGCCCTCAACATCGGAATGACCCACGAACCGCGCAAATACTGTGGGTGCGGAGCTGAACGTGAGCATCAAGTCGACGAAAAAGGTCTGCTACACGGACCAGCGAAAGAAAGTCACCAAACAGGGGATTTATCATTGCAAAACTGGTGGGATACCCGGTACCCTTTACCTCGTACGAACCCACGAACCGCGCACATACCTTTTGGTCGTCGGATCCATTTCTCACGGCTCTCTTCATCGGAGCTGCTCGCGAGCAAAAACTCGTTGAAAAAAGGTCTGTTGCGGGGTGGTTAAACCGACCCAGCACCGGAGAGCACCAGCCGGTGCTCTCCGGTGCCAGCACCGGTGCTGGCACCACACTGACAAAGGTAACCTGAACCAATTTGGACGCGTTTCGGCCCGGAATTCGGGAAGCTTTTTGGAATGTTCGCACCATTCTGCCGGTCCCATCATTTGTGTATCGTCATTTTTACTAGTGGCACTAGTCATTTGACTAGTAAAACCACTAGTCAAAGTCAAAAAAGTCCTTGACTAGTGCACCGTGCAGGTAGGGTGTGGGGGGGGGTTAAAAAGTTAGAAAAAAGCAATATCAGACCGACGCAGACGTTGCTTGCACAAAGTGTTGAATGGTTCTACCCAACAGAATCTTTCCTGCCGAGGAGAACATGATTTTTCAGGATGCGTAGAGAATTTCGTTCGTTCCGGTTCCTGTCTTCTTTCCCGGGTGCACGTACGTCGCAATCACAGGTACAAAGTGTTGTTGATGAAAAATGCAGAGAATAAACTGAAGTGGAGGTGTGATCGTCTCAGCCGAACGCGGAGAGGTTACCCGCGTGTGGTGGACAAAAAGTAAAGAGACCGCAAGAGCCAAGGTATGCGAACAGTCTGAAGCCCATGTTGGAGGGGCAAACCGCTTCAGCGCACTAGCTCTTCTTTCTTGCCGATGCAGATCAGATCAGCCCAGCCCCCGGCTTTATTGGAATGCGCAAGAAACGCCAGTAGCCGATTGAATCCTTGACAATTTTCTCTCGTTGCAGATCAATTCAGCCCCGGTTTCATCGCGAGGAATACCCGTAGATTGAATTTCTGACAACGCGGTTGTCGTGGGTCGCGCGGGCAGCCGCCCATTTGTAGTAACCCACGAGCGCCTGGGAATCGAAGATGGCCCGTCAGATAGCAACAACGGCAGTTTCTGGTGTGTTATGACGGACAGCGCCGTAGCCTATCACGTATCTGAATCGCATGGGAATTCTGTGGCAACGGCAGGATAGCCTCAAGGACCCCACGCAAACTTCAACCTCTTCTCGAAGATCTTCTTCCTAGCTGGTCGACCACTTCTCGGAGATGCTAAGCTTGCCATATATATAGCTCACCTATGCCACCAACGTATGAGGGCATTACTTTGTTAAAAGTGGGATACACGGTTGTGAAACGAATGGATTACCGTATTTGTAAAAAAGACGTACCGGAAAAAGTCACAAAACTTTCCCCGAGAGTCCGCGGGTACATCTTTTTTCCGGTACGCTCGTATTTCCGGTACATAATAATTCTGAAAGATCTCGGAGGGGCTATTTCCTCCTACCACTGGCGTTCGACTTCATACGCCGTCTCCGCTTCCTCTATCGGAGCCTCGCTTAAACTTCTCTAGATACGCCGGCCACCCGCCGTGCTACCGTGGCGCTCTGGCAATCCGCACCAGCACAAGAGATCACGACGAGTATCGAATTTATTATCTGATCCCATGGGCGCGGTTCAACCGTTTTGCCTGTGACCCCGGCTTCCTCGTGCACACATCATTTTGTTGGGGGCTTTTTGGCAGTGTGGGCTGCGGGCCGGTGCGGTGTGGTGCGCTGGTTCGATGCACTGTGTTGTCGTTTTCTGGACTGTTTCTCGCTGGTCCACGTTGCAGACCTTTTTCGACGATATGTTGCTCGAGATCAGCTCCGATGAAGAGATCTGCGGAAAATAGACCC
Source organism: Diplonema papillatum (assembly GCA_030068145.1). NCBI lineage: Eukaryota > Euglenozoa > Diplonemea > Diplonemida > Diplonemidae > Diplonema > Diplonema papillatum. The sequence continues at coordinate 144,031 of JAPJBO010000503.1, read as the reverse complement.
GGGGACCAAAATATATGTACGTGGTACCCGCCAGAGCCCGGGATGTGGAAATGGTGACCGTGGAAATCAAAACCCATTTCAGATTTTCTTGTTACACTGCCTGTCAGGTGACAATTCCCCGAGTTCACCACTTGCCCCGACGTGGCAACATAATTGCGCTTCCCACTGCCCTGAGCATTGGAAAGACCCGCAAACCACGCACATACTGGGTCCATATCCACGAATCTCTTCATCGGAGCAGAACGTGAGCATAAATTCGACGAAAACGGTCTGCTACGTGGACCAGCGAGAAAATCTCCTCAGCAAAGGAATTGATGGCGCACCGGTGCGGAGGTCGGCGCAGCCCACACTGTATCCACAACAACACTGCATTGGTGAGTCCATGCAGAGCTACGAGCCGGCCCACGGTTTGGTAGTCTTCTGGAGACCTTGTGTTGTTCCTGCACGGGAGGCATCTACCACAACTTCATCTGCCGGGTGCTCGAGAGCAAAAAGACAGCGTTGCAGTTCAAGCGGATGATGAACATGGTGAAGATGCAGCAGGTGTAGCCACATAACATAGGCTGCCAGAACGAGCGAGCGAGCATTCGGAAAGGCAGTTGCCACGACAGGTGTATGCCTGCAAGCACGTCAAAAGTTCAGCAGACTCGTGGCATGTGGCATCATCTCAGAGGTCTTGGCGGGTCTTCACGTCGGCAAAATCTTCAGTTCGGCAATCTTCACTTCGGCGATCTTCACTTCGGCAATCTTCACTTCGGACTTGGGACCTTCAGTCAGGAAATTGAAGTGAAGGTTTGCCAAAGTGAAGACCCGCCGACGTCTTGAAACGGACACTTGCTTCAAAACGACGTTAAAAGGGTCGAACGCAGCACAGGGAAGTGAAAATAGGTAATATGACAATACAATAAACGATTCGTATCACAACCGTGGGGATGTAAGGGCATTCATGCAAATTTGTGAAAGAAAGATAGTCGAGGGAGGACGCCAACTGGCGCTTGAGGTGTAAAGCTCCAACTGAGCGGCAGCCTTTATTGAATAATGGGGGGCTAGCATGCGCGCGGGACGATTTCACTCGAGGTAACGGTCCAGAGACGTGGCTCGGGCCCAGCCAGGGTAGCAAAGTAGTAGAACTGGTTTTTCGCACTTTGGCATGCACCAGTCTGACCTAAATACTTGAGGGGCGCCTTGTTTGGCGAAGGCTAGAGACCCAGTTGCATTTGTGGTATGGTCCTTTGACAGAGTGAGCCGATCTCACCTCTAAGACACGGCTGTGTCACATGCTCTTGACAGACGCTAGCGTTCGACACTGTTACAATCGTCTGGAGTTAGCAAGGGGTTTCATCGGACACTCGGACGAGCTTCGTTATTCCACCGCTCTTGGTGTAATAGAGGGGAGCCACTGGCAAGCTGTTGAGTACCACACTCACTTTGAGACTTTGCAACTAGCAGACTCCTCGAGTGCTCCCTTCAAGTCAGGCGCTTGTACAAAAGAGATCCCCCCCCCCAATTGGGAACCCGCACAAAATCTACGACAAAATAGGTTGCTGACAGGTATTGTGGCTACATGCAATCTAAAACAGGGTTCCCGCCCGCCTGCGCTGCGCTGAGAAGACCAGTTTGGAGCTGCTGCCAGGCCCCGAAAACCTACAAGTGATAATGAATATCATGGGCTGGTCAGAGTGACTCCTCCTCCCTCCAACCGCAGCGGCTCTCCCTGTGGCTGCAACCTTCACAGGCACTCTCTGGATGCATCCGGATTGCGTGCAATCAGGAGATTGATGTGCTGAACCCCGCATCCCGGCGTTGATCGATTCAAATATTTGGGTATGGTGCACGCCCAGCAAGGAACTGGGGAAAGGAGTTAGCGAAGCGCATGGAGTAAACCATCGGTATTTGCATTTTTGTTTCGTTCGTTCTGGCTCTTCTCTTTGTCTCCAAATCGGCTTGCCGTGTTGCCAGCGACAAAAAAGGGGTAGTCAACTCATATCCTTATGGATTCGGCTGAGTAAATCTCAAACAGAGACGACGCTGTCTCGGGTGTCGCTCGGCTCGCAGATGTCATGTGCAGGATTGCCGAAAGGGAATGCGTGAACATTCCGCAACCCGGATGCAGAGATCTGAAGTGGTGACACATTGACGATCCTGTTGACCATGTCCACAGGCCCCAGATGATGCAGTCGTCTCTTTTTGAAGGAAGGGTTGACCCTTGAAACGCTTCACGCGGGGACAGGGTTAACTATCCTGGAAAGCTGCACTTTCTTCGTGTAGTAGGGTGTCTTGTGGATGTGCATGGAAAAAACAGGGGAGATCTCATTCTCTTGCATCGGGCCGTACCGTTAACCGCAATAGGTCTCCTAGGCTAAAAGCCTCTGGCCGACAGAACAATGCATGTAAGGGAAGTCGGCAAACTGGATCCGTAACTTCGGGAAAAGGCATGGCTCTGAGGACACATGCGGGATTGTCAGTGCGGGTCAGGTCTGGGCTCAGATTGAAGGTGCTGTGAGTGGCGCTCTCGGGTGCTAACCGCGGCTCCTGATTTCTTCCAGGCCTTCTTGTATGTTGTGCCCGCAATGAAGTGTCAGCTTGGAACTGTTACGAACAAGAGGAATCCAACTGGTTAATTAAACCACAGCATTTCGCTTCATCGCCCAGACACGCGTGAATATTCGATTATTTAAACCAGATTTCTAAAGCTCGGTGGTTAGCAGAGGACACCACCCAACTTTGCAGCAGTCACGGACCAACTGAGAATAGTAACTCGTGACCCTTCTTAGTAGTGCGTTTCTCAGCGAGGTTAATCGCGAAGGTCCTCGCTGTCCTCAGCTCTAAGCGGGGAGCAATGAGCTTGAAGCTGTCGTAAATGACTTGTTCCAATTCTGTTTCGAGTGTGCTGAGGGTAAAAGTTTGCAGTACAGTCTATTTGCTCGATTCCATGGTCCGCAGCCGGTATCATCGACTCTTGTCCAACTGGTCCTCTATGCATAGACCCAGCGGACACAAACGAGTCTTGCCTAGCTGGTCGGTTTTGCACAGTCAGCACTGGCGACATGAACGAGTCTTGTCTTTGTGGTCCGTTTTGTGTCGACGGAACAGGTGACATGAAGGAGTCTTGTCTGACTGGCCTGTTTTGCAAAGCCTGAACAGGTGTCGTAAACGAATTCTGCCTGGTTGGTCCGTGTTGTGCAGACGGAACGGACAACATGAACGAGTCTTGTCTGACTGGCCTGTTTTGCATAGCTTGAACAGGCGTCGTAAACGAATCTTGCCTGGTTGGTCCGTTTTGTGCAGACGGAACGGACAACATGAACGAGTCTTGTCTGACTGGCCTGTTTTGCATAGCTTGAACAGGCGTCGTAAACGAATCTTGCCTGGTTGGTCCGTTTTGTGCAGACGGAACGGACAACATGAACGAGTCTTGTCTGACTGGCCTGTTTTGCATAGCCTGAACAGGCGTCATGAACGACTCTTGCCTAGACGGGACAGACAGCATGAAAGAGTCTTGTCTGCCTGGTATGTTGGGCGCCTGAATGTGTGACATGAACGACTCTTGTCTGACAGGCCCTTGTTGCAAAGACCGGGCGGGTGACATGAACGACTCTTGCCTGACTGGGCGTTGCTGCATAGACTGAACGGGTGTCATGAACGACTCTTGCCTGAATGGCTGCATAGACTGCACGGGTGTCATGAACGACTCTTGCCTGACTGGCTGCATAGACTGCACGGGTGTCATGAACGACTCATGCCTGACTGGGCGTTGCTGCATAGACTGGACGGGTGACATGAACGACTCCTGCCTCGCAAGAGTACCATGCACAGCCTGGACGGGTGACGTCATCACGTCGTCTCTGTCTGATGCTTCCAAGACGATACCCGAGGGTGAGAAACAAGCTGTCCGTCCACTTGCCGATCGCGGCAATATGTGGTCCCGTAATGATAACAGCGACCGCAAGCTATCGGCGTGTGTAGACTCTTCTTCCGAATTTCTGACGGACGATGTCGGGGAAACTGGAGCTACCAGAGGATTCCCGGCGAGCATGAGGCCAGCAACAGCATTTCGGTGCGAGATTTCCACTGGTGAACCACTTGGCGACGGCGTGTGCTGACGGCTTGCTGGCACGACGTCTACAGTTTGTTTGCCTTCTGCATCGCAATCTTCACCGACACGACGGAGCATGCTAGCTGCCTTGTATCTGAAACAAACTATAACTAACATACACACGAGTCCGCTGCTGACTATGCCAACCATAACAGACCAGCCTTGTGCCTGCAATGCATTTTCCTGTACACTCGCAGCGGTGGTTGATGGAAGCCCTGTTGGTGCTGCTGTGTTCAAAACTCCAACAGTCGGAGGCGGTGTTGCCTGGGTTGCTGTGGGTGCAATAGTTGGTGCAATTGTAGGTGTTACAACCGTAGGTGGTGCATTAGTGGGCGGTGCGTTTGAGGGCGGTGCGTTCGTCGGTGGTGCAGTCGTTGGTGCAATTGTAGGTGGTGGGTTCGTTGGTGGTGCTTTCGTAGGTGGTGCAGCCGTTGGTGTAATCGTAGGTGGTGCATTCGTTAGCGGTGCGCTAGTGGGCGGTGCATTCGTAGGTGCATACGTAGGTGGTGCGATTGTGGGTGGTGCATTCGTAGGTGGTGCAGCTGTTGGTGTAATCGTAGGTGGTGCATTCGTTGGCGGTGCGCTAGTGGGCGGTGCATCCGTAGGTGCATACGTAGGTGGTGCGATTGTGGGTGGTGCATTCGTAGGTGGTGCATTCGTAGCTGGTGCGTTCGTAGGTGGTGCATGCGTAGGCGGTGCATTCGTAGGTGGCGCGTTCGTTGGTGGTGCATTCGTAGGTGGTGCGTTCGTTGGTGGTGCATTCGTTGGTGGTGCATTCGTTGGCGGTGCATTCGTTGGTGGTGCGTTTGTAGGTGGCGCGTTCGTTGGTGGTGCGTTCGTTGGTGGTGCATTCGTTGGCGGTGCATTCGTTGGTGGTGCGTTTGTAGGTGGCGCGTTCGTTGGTGGTGCATTCGTAGGTGGTGCGTTCGTTGGTGGTGCATTCGTAGGCGGTGCATTCGTTGGTGGTGCGTTCGTAGGTGGTGCGTTCGTTGGTGGTGCATTCGTTGGCGGTGCGTTCGTTGGTGGTGCATTCGTAGGTGGCGCGTTCGTTGGTGGTGCGTTCGTTGGTGGTGCATTCGTAGGTGGCGCGTTCGTTGGTGGTGCGTTCGTTGGTGGTGCGTTCGTTGGTGGTGCATTCGTAGGTGGCGCGTTCGTTGGTGGTGCGTTCGTTGGTGGTGCATTCGTAGGTGGCGCGTTCGTTGGTGGTGCATTCGTAGGTGGTGCGTTCGTTGGTGGTGCGTTCGTTGGTGGTGCATTCGTAGGTGGTGCGTTCGTAGGTGGCGCCTCTGTTGGCGGTGCATTTGTTGGTGCTATCGTAGGTGGTGCGAGGGTCCGTAAACAGCCTTCGCTATACCCAGTTGCCGGAACCCATTGCGCGGCGCTGTTACACATAATTTTGCCTTCTGACCCGTGGCCACTGCACTTGAACTCACATTCTATGCCAGCTTCCGTTAATCTTCCACACGGTTCGTACACGCCTTCAATAGCATAATCAACAGCTGCAATGTTTCCTGCGTCAAGGGATGGCACTGTGCACACAGTAGCGCTTGAGCAGCGAAATTCTGGATTCCATTGGGTATTCCCAGCTTCATCGACATCACACGTCAGATGACCAATTGGATTGTAGCCGGGTTCACAGTGTGCATAGCAGAGAAAGCCTGCATAGATCTTTGTAGCAGAACCATCGCATCGCGATAAAGACTCAGGAACTACGTTGGTTGTTAATCCACTCGGAGGGGCACCGGTGCACTCGTAAGTTCCGTTCATGATGACAGAAATATCAAAGAACCAGTGATTGTCTGCTGCTATCGAACAAGGCTCGGTTTCCACCCCAGAAAGCATTTCGGTTGCCGGGCCTAGGTTTACGTCTGTGCCTTCTGTCCACGTCTCGTAGCTGCCGGAGCCACTGGTAGCATCTGGTACAACTACAAAGTACCACGTGGCTATTATTAGGTGGGCGGCGGTCGCCGAATCCTTGAAACAGCTCGTCGGGAGTCCGTCATACAATCCAATGGCAGTCCTTTCGTTGGCATTGTCGTCGCGGCCGTAGCACGATATCGTGCTATCATCATAGACGCCGTGGTAGCCGAAGTCATCGGTCAAAGCCATACATTCTGGGCTCTTGATACTCGCTGCGTAGTCCAGTACAGTAGCTGTTGTGAGGTTTCCCAAGGGGGTTACGAGCCCGCAAATATCGCCAAAACCTGCACTTCGAATCGCCCCGCTGGGTTGCTTGATGAATGCGGTTCCCGGTGCAACCGTTGGGGCATAGTGATAGGTTCCAAACCACATTGAGAACGCCTTTGGATGCTCTGGACTGGTGGCAGTGCAGACGACGGAAAGATGCGCATTTGAGACAGTGACGAAAACGGCCAGAATTATCTGAGATGTTCGGTACTGCGCTAGCAACGGTCGGCCCATCGTATTGCACTTTGGTGAAAATGCAGGGTATACAGTGCGGTTGAATGAGTGATTTGACGATCCTCGCAGAAATTCGGGGGGCTTGCCCTCCCCCTCAAATGAAAAAACAGCTTGAACCCCGTATTGGTGTGAGTGTGTACGATGGATGAGCACGGAAAGGTCCTAATAGGTTAAATTTAGTTCCAATGGTGCCGTATCACTACTCTTTGTTTGGCTCATCAGAAAGGAGTACCGATATCTGCTTCGAAACGAGTAACCTATCAGTAATATGTCAGCTGTTCGACACGACGCAAGTTCAAGAAACTGATTATTGGAGATTATTATCATTAGCCGAAACGTTCTCTGATTCGTATGTCTACGTTCATATAACCGCTTGGGGTCGCCTCCTCTGCTGTGGGGTCGCAGTTCGAATGCTATGGCACTACATGCTGCATACGGGTTTAGGAACAGCATAGATGCTAAGGCTCTCTCTTGCAGTCTCCTCTCTTCTTCAATCTAGCCTTTGAAACCGAGGCTCCTTGCGCCTGTCAGTCGTGGTGCCACGGAAAAGAAAGGGATGCGAGAATCAAGATCTTGTCCACTCTAACGGGGGTTAAGCTAATATGTTGGTAGACTGAGCAGAGCAACATGCGCCTCGCCGGCACTGGGAACGGAAACCGTTGTGCTTCGTCATTCGGGGCTGGCGCCCAGCGTCGTTTAGCCAGGAATGCTGTGTAAATCGAGGAACGCTGGGCGCGAGAAGAAGGACAGAGCTGATGATGCCACCTGCTACCCTCTTCTGCGGAATGTTATGAAGAACCCGGTTGCCTGTTGTGTGGGGTTCGGTTGTTGTATTCGGTCAATTTCAGGCCTGATCAAACAGAAATGGCCATTTATTCGCCGAGAGAAAGTCGTTTCCTTGCCCGAGGGTTTCCAGATTGCCATGAGCCTGTTGGGCTCGAGCGGCAATCTGGAATACCGAGTGCAAGAAAACGACTTCTTAAGGTAGGACCGCACCACCTGACTTTTCTGCGTCCTACTCACTGTGTGTGGGGGGATGTCAGAGGCCCAGAAAGATGCCGCAGACGAAGCCCGACTGGCTCGTGAGGAGATCCTCGCTCAGCGAGCCGAGACAACTACGAACAACTATACAACGAGCTCGCTTCATACGCCCAGGGCATTCGTGGGCAATCCAGGTGCTTTTGCGTACAAATCACAGTGCCAAGAACAGAAATAGGGATAGTTGACGCGCATGATCTGGTTGCGCTATCAGGAGTGCTATCACCGAGCAACTGCATCCCTCAAGTTCCTGACGCAAGCGGATGTCAAGCTCTGGGAACGACACACATCTGGGACACGTTCGCGTAGGTGTCTAAGGCAAGCTCAGCAACACAATCTCGCGTAGAGCACCCGGGTAAAAATTGCTTGATACACGAAACGTTGGCAGAACACACCAAAATCGCGAGCACCACGACGGCCGGCACTACGACATCCATGCTACCGCTGGAGGAAGGTTGCTGTTGTCGTTGATACTCGCTCCAGTCGAACGGAGTATCTTCAGCCACACGGGAGCCCGCCACCAGCCCATTGGTTTCGGTCATTGAGCCGAGGGGTGATGGCCGAAGGGGGAAAGTGTACAGCTGATCCCCACTGGCTCCTTCTTGCCGTATGGCGGACCAGGAGCTGCCTCCATTGTTAGAGAAGCACACGTACACGTGGTTCGTCGGAGCGTCCAATGTCGTCACGTGAAGCTGTAACTTCAAGGGAACCACACCGCCGGGACAGTTGCAGCCGATCAACTCGTGGGACGGGGTATTCGTGCAGTTTACCGTCGACAGGAAAACACGAGTCTTCGGGGTCGGCTTGAATCCCTGAAACATGACGACAAATGGGTCGCCAACTGTCGCAAACCCGAAGCCCGCTTCGCTTTGCACCTTGTACGCAACGGGAAGAACAACCTCGTACTCAGTCGCCTCCGTCGGAGATAATACGCCGTCGACAACAACGACTGCTGCCACGTGATGCAAGCCCGGTGTCCTCAATTGAAATGGGCCCTCGTATTTGGTCCCTTTCTTGTTTTGACTCGGCAGCTCTCCGTCGACGGTGTAGAAAATATCACCAGTTACACCCGGTGCCAGCATCTTTACCGTAACAAACTCGCGGTACTTTCCCTGTGGAGGCTCAACCACCGGCTTCCGCAGATGCGAAGCTGCTTCTGCTATGGAAAACAACGACTTCACCACTTTCGACGGACTCTGACCCTCCGTGACAGCCACGGCCGAGATGCATGCCTCTCCGACCGAGTTGATCGGGATGGTTTCCTTGATCCACTGCAGCTCTTTCGTGTCTTTATCGATGCCGACATTGTTCAGGTCGACTATTTTCTGCTGGTCGCAGCTGCAGCACGACGCGACGGTGTAGTAGATTTTGCAAGCCTCGCGACCGCCCGTTGGCAGTAGGTGCACGCCACCTTGCACTTCGCCTTGGAATCTGCCTCCATCGGGGATGACGGCAGGCGGTTGGCTCTGTATTTTGCCAGGATTGTCCTCAACTGCCAACGCCGCAGCAGCTATGAACAGCACCGCACGCATGGTGTGTGACATGGGACCTGAAACGAGCTCTTTCAACGACAAGAGACAAAGTGACTGCAAGTTCCTACAGAAAACATCCTGATATTTGGCTCGGTGAGGAGATTACTACGCATAAGAAGGAAGTAAATCAAAATCGCTGCTCCACACGGAGGTGAGGATCCATCCATGCAACATGTCAAGACTTTCGACCTTGCGTTGACTGTTTCTCGACAGCGGAACAATCAGAATCGCAGTAATCAGCAATGCTTTCGCTCTCGCGCATGTCTGTGCAAACTGACGAAGGGACAAGTACGCAAATAGGAAACTCTTATAAAACGGTCTGTGTAAATGGAATGCAAAGAAAAATACTGCAAGACAATGCACCTACAATTTGCGACCTTGGCTACTTGCTGCAGAACTTTTCACGGTTGGCAATACTGGGTCTTCATGTGTGCCGTTCAGTTCCAGCGGCCATCCTGCCCCTAATTGAGGATGACGCCAGGGAGCATGCACTTGGCGGCTCGGCCACGAGGCTTTGCCGGCGCGAAGTTGGCTCCATGCCGGTGGCAGGCTCAGGGTCACCGAGAAAGTTATGTCGCACAGGAGCGTTAAAATAGGCATCAGCAACAAAAAGGCGGACACAATGATCGGCAAAGCGGTGAAGACCAACACTTTACTGGTTTTGCGAGTCAGTACTGCTCGGACTGCCTTTTGAGAACAAGGCGCGGTTTCCAATCAGTTCCAGGTTCTTCTCCTTGTTTCTCCTGTCCGGGTTGGGGTTGCTGCGAGAGCCTCCGCAGCTGCATTCGCGGCCGCCACTCAACGTCTTCTCCCTGCGATACAAGCACTGCAGGATCTGCCACCTCGTCTTCGGAACGCGACTGATCAACATTGCGCTTATGCGTTGTTGTGTCCGCAGGAGATTGCGCTTCCTCTTGCAACTGCTCTGCAGCATCCGAAACTCGGCAAAGCCGTGATGGCAGGCTCGAGGTGTTCGAACCTTTGGCTTCTTCCCCAGAGTCTTTTTCGTCTGGACGTTCCTTGGGCGAGATAGCCTGCTCGGGTTCTCCAGTCGCTGCCTCATGCTCCTCAGCCACTGCAATTTGCAAGGCAGTACTTGACTCTTCCCATCCGGATTCCTGAACCTCCGACGCCTTCTCAAAGTGTTCGACAGGAGGCTCACCCGCATTTTGTTGCTTGGCAGGTAACGTTGTGTCATTTCCGCCAAGATGCTTTTTCTGATGAAGGACGAACCCGCTTTCGGCAACCATTGTTGAAGGGGGGATTGCACCGTCTGCGGTCGCTGCCCTGATACCTGCATTTGAGTTCGCATCTTCATCTTCCTCACATGATGCAGGATGTGGCAGGGCGTACTCTGCGCTGGATTCGCGTAGTGGGGAATCCTGCTTGTCAGCACCCAACCCACCTGCGACTGCGAGGGCATTGTTGGAAGCTTGGTCAGAACCGTAGTGAGGGTTGGACGGTTGGCGTTGAAATTTGTTGCCGTGGCGCACTGGGTCAGCGGCCGCATCAGGCTCTGTGCCGCGAGCACTGCCAGCATCCACATATTTGGGTGACCCGGAAGAGCCGTCACTGTACGATGACGACTGCTTGCTGCTGCCGTTACTCATTGCACTCTGACGTCGGCCGGCAGATGCAGGATGAGAATCCTTTTCCGTAACGGTCCGACGACGAACACTGCCGTCTCCATCGCTAGAATAAGTGAAGGACGAGCCTGAAGATGAAAGGCGCTTTTCATTTCTCGGCTTGCGGCTCGCCGAGGTGTTGCTTAAGTTGTCCGAGTCGCTGGCTGCTTCGGCCGCCTTTCTCTTCTCGCTGCTGTTGCTGCTGTTGCTGCTGCTGCAACTATTACTGTTGCTGCTACTGCTCAGGCTACGCGAAAGGCTTGTGGAAGTTGACGTTCTTGTGGCGTCGCTCTGGATGCTGGGAGGCCGCTTTTTCGGCAATAACTGCGGCACCGGATGACTCTCGCGCCTCGCCATTGAGTGCGGTTCGGCAACGCGGTACTTGACGGGGCCCCTCTCGTTCGGTTGGCCGCTGATCGTAAAGCGACTGTCCCACAGGCCCTCCAGCCGCAGCAACAGCTCATTTCGTCCGCATTCGCGTGTGTCGCCACCGGACAACGCTTTGAATGCCGAGCGCGACTCCGCTGCATTCTTCGCGTGCACCCGTTCCCTTTGCTGGAGCTTGCGTTCAGCGTCAGTGTTCCTGTGAGCGGCCGACCCACTTGCAGGACGTTGGCGAAAGACACCATCTTCTGCGTTCCCTGGCACTACCGCCGAGTGTGCTTCACGCTTTGGACTGGCCTCGCGCACTGCGGCTACACATCTACAAGCTTGAGAACAAGTCCACCCTGCGTGATCCGCTAAAGGCACCATTTCGTAAAACGAATGTGCAGCTTCCAGCAGCGCCTTCCGAAGACCTAATACACTAGGCTGTGCCACAGGCCTATTAATAGGTACGGCGCAGATGATCTTTTGTGTGAGGTCTGCAGGGAGCATTCGCAGCGTTGGGCAAGTGGTGGCATTGAAAACAGGCGGATGTCGACAGCTTTCGACCCGGTCGACGAGAGTCCGTGCGTGGAAGCCGTGGGCAGCGAGGGCCGCTTTGTAGTGTTGTTTACAGAGGCCGAGCGGCACACAGGGGAACGATGCGCCGCATCGAGCTCTTATACTTTCGACAGGTTTAAAAAGCCGAGGGTCGCTGTGGAAGATGAATGGGGAATCAGTATCAGCGGCATGCTTTGAGAAAGAAGAAGGCCGGGTCCTGCAAGGCGCAACGACTGTTTCAATCCCGTCGTCCCGCAGCTTCACGAAACAGCGTGGGCTGTTGTTCGAAGAACATGAAGTCACATCTGTTGTGTCGTCTGTATTATCATGTGCCTTTGCCCGCAAACGCACCACACTTAGGTACTCTGTAGCCGCTGTCGCCTTCCGATTGTGCCGAAGACCCGCGTTCGTTGCAGCCCGAAGTCCACCCTTCTTTTTTAAAGGGCAATGTCCGCTGTCGGTCTTCTTCACGGTTCGCTGTTCCCCGTGCAGTTTTTTCTTCGTATCTTGCAGCTTCCCCCGGAAAAGCTGTCGGGCCACCGGCCCCTGCGGCGTCAGCCGTGCACGCGGTGCCTGCATTGGGTCCGCTGTGTCACTATATCGAACTCGCCCATTCTCTCCGACCAGTTCCATACTCGGTCTAACTACATCGTGCACGCTGCAAACCTCGCGCCTGGGATGGGTTTGGTATCCCAGTGTAAGGAGTACTGGCGGCTCGATCATGTCGGGTGAAAGCCCATCGATGTACGATTCGAGTGAAGGAATGAAACGAGCCGCCAGGTGCCCGACAAGTGATACTTGTTGAACGACTGGGTACGGGAAGTCGACTGCGAGGCAGAACGACAAGCAACGTTTGTCAGAAGCACTAAAAACCTGCGCCCCGTCAACGCCACGGTTCGGAAGCTCATCTCCAGGTAATGGAATAAAGCATCCCTGCGGCGACGTTCGAGGGCATCTGACCTCCACGTCGCACGCAACCAGGTTTCTCGCTTCACCATCCATTACCGCATCAGGAGTGGTGGCCGCGTTTTCAATGACGTGGATGGAGGGTGTTCCTACTATGGTCCAGCCTGCTTCGTGAATCGCCGCGTCGACATGTGTCACATGCCGTTGACTCGGGAGATAAAATCTGTACTTGTGGCCTAATACGACAGCGGAGAGCTTCAACGACAAACCACTCTGATACGCGGGCGTGCCAGTGGATAGCACCTGCAGCGCTGCTAAATAGCACTGCTCGTCTTCCTGCTCGGTAAGAGGTTCTGGCGGGGTCTGTATCAGGGATTGACTGACGGTGGGTGAAGGAGGGTGAGCTGAACTCCCGAGAGATGCCGTACGTGATGAGGAAGGAGACTCGCATGTTGATGAAATCTTCGGTGAGCTCGTCAACTTCTCTGGCTGCTCGGCTTCGGGAGAAGGGGTGTTGGTGATGTCTTTTGGAGTACGGCAGAGAGCGGTGTCGATGCTGGAAGCAACGGACATGATTCCTTGCCATAACAGTCGCATGGCTGCAGTAGCAGCTTTGCGGCCTTGTACTCGGGCCGACTTGAGGTCAGGTGGAACGGTGCCTGGATCCCAACGAGGGGGCGCTGACTGCGGCCGGCTGGAAATTCCCATGTTTTTCGGCTTTCGTGGCCACACGCAGCGCGAAGGGAGAGGCACGCACCCTCTTCCCATATCTGTGCCTCCTCTGGACCCGGCAGATCGATTCGAGAACCTCGACGATCCGCCTCTTACTGTGCATGCAGAGAAGGGTCGCACACGGCTAGTAGTGTACACGACTTCGTCTTTTGGCGGATCTTGTATTTGATCAGTCGAAACGGGCACTTCCATCGCAGACAGAAAGCCGGTGGGTCTCCCGAGGGTCACGGGAAGCGTCACTTCGAGCGTTATCGTCGTTCTCTCACACTGGTCGAACACAGAACAGTGGGCTTGCGAGCTTTTTCCAACAGAAGAGGACCCCCACTCGGTTTGCATGCTGGCGGATTCCACATCGAACCCAAGTCCAATCGGTTGCCTCGCTTTCGATAGTTTCGAATTCCTTCTCACGGCTAAGGGCGCCCACTGTACTTTGGCGAGGTCTGGCTCGTCCGTTTCTTGTGTCCGGAGCTGCTGCAAGAGGTACAAACACACGTCGTCCCACGAGGCTCGATTGCTGCCGCTACTGCTACCATGATTGTCGTCGCAGCTTGTCTCCATCAATTTCTTTGCACAGAACTCGCCGAAGGCGCGCGACACGAAGCTGAGGAAAGCGTGCTGCCCCCACGGCTTCCCAAACAACGTCCCCTGCGTTGTTGCAAGCCCGCACGTCAGCAATCTCTTGTCGCCTTCTTGTTGGACGCTGTCCAACGGAACATCAACGAGCACGGCGGCATTCCGAAACCACCTCGGCACGTTCGCAAACTGCTTCAACGGGATCAACTCGTAGGGCACACGTCGTTCGATACTGCGCAATTCCTTATTCTTAGTTTTCTGCTCGGATGTAGACTGGGCTCTCCGCACGATTGCGATGGCGTGCGATCCGTCGGCCAACTTCACGGTAGCTCCGGCGGCCACTACAATCACAACTGTATCCTGCAGAGGAACAGACTTATGTACCGCTTCCAATGCGGTGATCAACTCACCCGTTGCACCGGTAATGTCGACGATGTACCACCCAACCCGCTTGCAAAACCGGGCTACAGCTGCCGCGCTTCGCACGGACCCATCAGTCAGTGGTACAACGTGGAAAACCATTCTGTCGGCATCTACAGATCGCTGACCTTCGTTTGTCCCTTCAATTCCTAAGTGTTTTGACAAATTGATTGCTGATCTGTGAATGCTAGACCGGCAGTCTCAGGCACACTCTGTCCAGTCCAAAAGTCGGATCATGGCATGTAAAAAACTGGATTTAGGTGAGCCAGTGTCAAAATTCCAGTTCCTGTTATTGAAAAACGGAACAGCTAACAGAATTCCGTGCAACAACGTTCGGACAAGGGCTCAGAATTCGATCCTGTTTTGTACGTTTGATGCGTAGGTCGAGACGGTTCACTTCGACAGCCAGCGGCAGGCAAACGGATCCGCCGACTTCCGGCACGTCGCGCACCTTCGGCTGTACCACGTCCGGGCCGCAACTTGGAGCTATGTATACCGCGACGGATCCCTGCGAAACTTCGGCGCCATCCTTCAAGCCGGGGAAACCGGGGCCGGCGGCAGGTGGCCCGTCGCCCAGTGGGCTGCCTACCACACGCTGCAGATCACCGTCGGACCCAACGTCGGCGACGCGACGACGAATTGGCTCGGGGTATACAACCGGTTTCCGACGGAAATCTACAAATCACCCGCCGTCCAACGCGTCACGCTGGGGGCAACGTACGAGCATCAAACCTACCAATTCGCTCGTGAAACATCTTCCGCAAGCTTGCCATAAAAGGGAGGAAACAACTACAAGCTGGAAATCGACGCAAGTTTACACGCGATCGGCGAATACAACAAGACAGACAGGGGATGGGAATCATGAAAAAAGAGCTGGAATGGGAAACGCATGTGTTTGCTAGTGCTTGGTGTTGCTTGGTGCTTTGACCGTCGATGCACGCGAGCATATCGTTCGCCAAAAAACAAAGCAGAGGAGAAACCCAATCTGTTCCGCCACGTTCGGCAAGACGCGAGGGGTTCGTTCACCGCGCTCACAGTAGACCTCGCTCGGAGCAAGGGAGACGCATAGAATCTGCAACAGGCCTCGTCCCGCAAAATCAACCTCCGGTTTGGAGCTACAGCAGCACAATACATCTCCCGAGAATCGGCGAGATAGGGTGAAGATTATGCTACGTCAAAGCAAATAAGATTGCGTTCTAAAAAGGAAGAGAGAGAGAGAGAGACGAGTTAGAGGAAGATTAGAGAGGGCTAGCTGCACCAAGAACCGTTCGACGGACAAAAGACCGAAACCCGCAAAAACAAACAATATGTACACTTGGCGTGCTTGGCTGGCTTGCTGAAGAACAACAAGATTATGCCGAGAGACATGTTGTTGACAACGCCCAACCGACAATTGGGCACGACGAAGAACGCCGCAAGAGGGGTAGGGAATATATTGCTCACGCAATGTTAAAAAACACCGGCCATATCACGTACGGCTACCGAGGGTCAGCAGGAATGTCACCCCAACGCGGCGACTTTTGCATCAGGCAGCGACTTGACCAAGTTCAAGATCACGAAGCGATGCGTAGAACGCTTCCGTCAACGGTAACAACAACGAGCCAGGAGCAAGCGGGTGAATGTCGTACGGGTAGACACTTCGGAGAGATGCAAGGGTGTAGATTGGAAGGCCTACAGTTTCATTGAAAGCCTGCATACTGTCCAAAAGGGTCTCCATGGATACATGCCGCACGTTACCCAAGTAGTCAAGGAGGCAGTTGTGCAGGGCTGCTTCGTCAGTAGCAAGTCTCGTCGCCAACTCGACATTGATCCCGTTGAACTGCTTTTTGAGACCTTTCAGGTGACGCCGGGTAGTGTTGGCAACGCCGCCATCATCAGTGACCAACGTGACGTGATACGAGCGTTGCGTCCCTCGCCTGTTTACAGTCAGCTCCACAGTGCTTCCCTCGCACACACCCCCTGAGATCGACAGCGCAGTTCGCAAGACGTGGACGCATTCAATTGGCGTGACAACAGCATCGGGTGACGTGCGAATGCCTGGGGTGGGAGGAGCGCGGTTTGCAAGCCAAAAGCGATTTCTTCGCTATCTTGTTCATGCGCTATCTTGTTCAAGAAATGTATACCTGTAATGCGATCGCCTTTCTTCATGCCAGCTGTGTGCGACGGGCCACCCGGGACAACGCGGTTTATGACTAAGGAAGCAGGGTCAAGATCAAAGCCAAGACAGCCCTGCCTGGCCATGTCGTCTGTGAGTACGGGTGGCGGCGATGGTGATGCGGTTCGGTCGGTGGCCGGAGCTGTGACTGCTGTAGTCTGCAGTGGCCGCGAGTCGATGTCGGGGTGGAAGAAAGGTGCACCCCCGGGGCCTTGTCCCTGACTGACGCTGTTGCGTGCTTTGGCAGAGGTCAACTCGTCAGCTAAATTCTCGTTCTGCTGCCTCAATCGTGACTGGAGCATCGCCATGTCGCCTTGCGCTAGCTCCAACTCGATGACGCGATCTGCCAGCCTCCTCTTATCCGCCTCCCACCCGCCTTTTTCTTTCCGTGTGCGCACTTCAGCGAGTTCGAGTTCCTGCAGTCGTACCTGCAAGGTGGCCAGCTCACGCTCAAGCTCCACTCGCGTCGCTTCCCACGTTGCCTTCTCAGCTGCGTACACGGTGTTGTCACGCGTCGCATTGCGCAGAGTGGCCGCCAGCGCGTCTACTTCATCGAGCAGCATCGCGTTTTTCCCGCGTAAAACATCGTTCTCGCCTCGAACCCGTGCCAGCGCCTCAGCATGGTACGTCAGATCTGCGTTTACGCCTGACGCTGCTATCGAAACAGACCTCGGCGACGCGTCGGAGACACGTGCTGTGTGCAGCTGCGAAGCCAATGATTGCTCGTTGTAGTGAGCATGGGGCGTGAAGGACGTAGTGCGCGTGGGTGGACGCGAAGGGATGGGTAAAGCGTGTGGTTGAGGCGTGCTTTCTGCTGACGGTGAGTCAAAACGATCGGCTTCACAGAGAAGCTGCGAGATCTTGCGGTGGAGAGTCGCGTTGTCGTTGACAGCTCGGACGGACGCAGAGCGGTCGGGTCCTAGCCGCGACGAGGGATAGTCGTCGGTTAAAAGGGCTTCAATTTCTGCTAGCTTCCGCTTCAAGCGGGCATTTTCCTTGCCAACCGGGTCGACTGCGTACGCGACCACCGCCTCGGACGAGATTTGCGGTAGCGTAGCACCATGGTCTCCACCGCTCTTCAACGCCTCGATTTCCTTTTCGAGGGCGCTTAGGCCGGCTTCGAGGGCCCTGACGGTGCTATCTCGGCTGATCACATCCGCCTTGGCTCTGGCGAGTTGCTGTTCGAGCTTGCTAATGTCCTCCTTCAAATCAGCGTTCGATGCGCGTAGCTTTCGGGCAAGGCTTGCTTGATCCGTTGCGTCATCGATTGTCTTCTGCAAGTCGACGGCTTCTCGTTGCCGTCCTTTGGCCTCTCGCTTCAACTGCTGGACTTCTACCTCAAGCTCCGTCGTGGCGTTTATCAGTTCCTGCTCGCGCCTCTCAAGTCTCTGCACCTGCGACGCGAGCGCCGACGAGCTGGCTTCTGTCCTCCCTTCAGCCGCTTTGACTCGTGCTTGCAAAGTCTCTGTCCTCTTCTCTAACAGCTCTGAGTACTCCTGTTTTGTTTTGCACGGTTGTCGCAACCAGTGTGGTCGACTCTATGTAATAATCAATCCTGAAACCCCTGAACAACAGGGTTTTTGGCAACCTCACGGACTACCTTTGCTTTCTCTCCTGTGGTGGAAGTTCTTTTTGAAGCGCGAAATCACTTGCCTCTGGACACAACCCGAGAGTTTACCTGGGGTCATTCGAATTATCCACTGTGTCTCGGTGACCTTCGTCGAATGGGTTGTGCTGGTATGCAGTGCTGCGTGCACTACCGCTGCGGGGTAGCGGAAATGGGCACCCAAGGCATGTATTGAAAACAGAAAATGAGGCACGAAGGCCAACGAAGGCATACGTGCGCGTGCTGCAGCTCGCTCTCGAGCTGGGCAAGGATGCGTGTGCGGTCTTTGGTCTTGACGCTTTCGGCAATTGCGTCGAGAGCGTCTTCGTCGCGCGCCTTCTTCTGTGCGACGAGCTCAGTGATTGACTCGCGGAGAGTGGCTTTTTCGACGTCCATTGCCTGGATCTCGGCCTGCTGCTGGCGCAGTTGGCTGTTCATCTTTTGCAGCCGGTCGTTCGAATGCTTTAATTCGGCCGAGGCGTCGTGGATTTCGGTCTTGTACGCGCCGAGCTCGGCGGCTTGTGCCGCTATGTCACGCTGCTTCAGGTCTGCATCGGCTTCGAGAGATGCGAGGAGGGTCTTCAGGGTTGCTGCCTTTTGCTGGATGTCTTCAACTGTCTGCTCTGCTTGCGTTGCCGCGACAATGTGTGAGGATCGTTCTTCCTTCAGGCGGCGCAGTTCTGCGTTGAGTTGCTCTAGCTTTCGCTCCAAGTCGGCTGACTGCGCTTGGGCCGACTCGACAGCGATTTCGGTCGCGACTAGATCGCGTCGCATGAGCTGTAGCCTGTCTTCCGACTCTCTTCTGGTGTTTTCAATGTTTTCCACCTCGGCGGTGAGGGCGTGCTTAGCCGCCGTTGCGTTCCTGACGTCAGCCCGCAGCTCTTTGAGGCGGTCTTCTTGTTCCAAAGCGAGGTGTTCTGCTTCGTCGACGCAGTGCTGTAACTCTTGCTTTCTCGCCTCCACGTCCCCCAGTCGGGTGCGCGCGTCCTCCATCAGCTGTAACTGTTCGTGGGCGTCGCTGATGTCCTTTTCAATCTGCGAGAGGACTGTTTTCTTGTCACTCAAGTCGCGCTCAACGTGCTGGACACTCTCTTCTGCCTCGCCTGCACGGTCTTGCGTGTCTTCCAGCTTTTCCTGCGCCTCCGCTACGTGACCCCGCAGCCTCTGCAGCTGGTCTTCTGCATCGGCGATGTCTGTTTGGATGTCGCTGAGCGAGGTTTCTAAGTCGTGCTTACGTTGAGCGAGCGAAGACAGCGACTCTTTCAATTCAGCCTCGTCACACGCCCTTGTGTGGAACATCGTTTGGAGGTGGAGCAGCTGCGACTCTTGCTCGGCGGACGCGCTAGCCAAGGATGCGAGTTGGGCCTGTTTTTCGTCGAGGGCTTGCTCTGCGCTGGACAGTTCGTCCTGTACGGACCGCAGAACGTCACTGTCCCGGCGGGCCTCGACCGCCTTTTCTTCCTTCTCGGCTTCGTACGATGCCCGGAGGATGCTCAGCTCGCTCCGCAACTCGGATCGTTTCGACTCGAGCTCACCGACTTCTTCTTCCGTCGCAGCCTTGCGCGACGTACGGCTGGCCCTGCTCGCTGTGTCTCTCCGCCCGCCATCTGCGTCGGACATTGCTAAGTCCGACGACCCTTGTGCTGAAATAGCCACCACGGCGCTGGCGTTGTCTTTTTCTTGTTCTTCGTGTTTCGGGCTCGACTGCCGACTCGAGGATACGTCGACGTCAACGTCAACCTGTGCCTCGTGCGAAACTGACTGGTGCGCCATGCTATGTGCCATGCTATGCGCCATGCTGCTCTTTCGACTAAAGGAAACGGGCGTTGTAGCTTCGAGCTCCTTTTGCTGTTGAATTCCCGCATCCGAGTAGACTTCGCTGGGCTTTCGGCTGATATTGCTTTGCTGTGCGTTGCTCATCGCCTCGAGTTCAAGTTCGAGAGTTTCGAGCCGGCTACGGAGGCGTGATGGGCCGTCTTGGGGAGATGTGGCGTCGAGCATTGCTTTTGCTGAGAGCTGCTTCGAGACGCCTACACACACACCGGAAACGGACGACTGGTGGCTGATCGACGCCGCTAGCGCGTCGACCTCCATTTCGAGGGTTTCGAACTTCTGCTGGAGACGAGACGACGGCGCCGAGTCGAAATGCGTGGGGTGCTTCGGAAGAGGCGTGGCCGGGGTTACGGGCGGCGGCAGGGATGCCGGGTTTCGCGGAGAATGCGCAGAGGACGCTTGGTACCCAGAGTCGGGGAAGTGGAGAGGTGGCGGTCGGTGCGGTGTCAGTGTGCTGTTCGCGACTTGAAGGCACCCGACAGAGTCAAATTCGGCGTCAAAGGGCCTATCCCGGTCCTTTCGTAGCGTGCCTGCCGCGGATGAATATTCTTCCAGATCGTTCCGAATTTCGTCAATCTTGTTCTCAAGATCACGCAGCGTCGTCGGAGCTACGTCTCTCGGGTGCTGAGCGTGACTCGGTACCCAGCTCTTCTCTTCACTGGCACTTGCCGCGTGAACCCGCTTTTCGATCTCGCTTTCCATTGCTCTGACTTCGCCGCTTAACGAGTCATGTTTGTTTGTGAGAGCTTGTACGGCAGCCTGCAAAGCGTTGACCTCGTTCTGCAAGCTTTCTTTTTCGCGGAGCAGCGCGTCTACGTCCTGCCTTAAGTACGCGGCCTGTTCTTCGTTGGCGTACCTCTCGCGAGACAGCCTGTCGTACCCGCTCCTGATTTCTGTGACATCCGCCAGCAGCCCTGCCTTTTCATCTGCCATTGCTGCGAGAACGTCATTCAGCTTCAACACCTCGCGATCCATGGCGCGCTTCTGGCCGGTTACTTGTTCGATTGCGCCCATACTCTGCGTGATGTGATCTCGGGCTCGCCGCTGTTCAGCAGCTAGTTCGGATAGAATGTGTCGTTGTCTTTCGATTTCGTGCGCGGCGTCGGACCGCATCCGTGCCTCAGCTGCATCCGCAGCAGAGATGGCAATCTTCTCTCGCTCGAGTTCCTCGACTCTGCTTTGCAGGGCAGCAGCGTGGGCTTGTAGTTTGTGTACCTGCTCCCGATGCTTTTCGCAGCACCGCGAATGACCCCGTTTGGTGGGTGTGGTGGCCGTGGAATCCCTCCCCCTGCAAGGCGTGTTCGGCCGACTGCCTTGGTTGCTTCGCCTTGGTGAGATCCAGCGTATTTCGTGCAACGGGAATGTCGCCGGGGCTGTGACCTGTTGCGGGCCGGTTCCAAACCTCCGCAACTTCTCAACCATTGCACGCTGAGCCGGTCCCATAGGGCCAGCCGGCGGTGTAGTAGAGGTGTTTCTCGCATTTAAAACGCCATGCGCGATGTCCTGCAACAGCGCTGATTCACCCACGCTAGACACCCCTCCCGGCGGGGCCACAGGGCTCATTCGACTGCTGAGATTCCCGGATTCCCGGACTTCTGGCGCTGTGGGTGACACTCTTTTCGCTTGTTCGACCTCCGCGCGAGCAAGGCGGCCCCTCTGCCTCCCTCTTCTCGGCGAAGGACTACCACGAGAGCTCTCATACTCCGGAATCGCCGCGTCTCTTGTGGGCGGTTCCTGCGGCATGTGGGGACCGTGTCCCTCTTGTCTTGTCCACACCCCACACAAGCCCTTCCCCACCCGCCTTTTCATTTTGTTGGCTGATGGCAGGCGATAGAAACGCTCGCTTCAGCTTTCCTCTTCCCCTCGCTTGCAGCGCAGCCAGCCGCAACGTGTCGAGACAGCTAGTCGCAAGGGGTATTTCGCAGGTTGCTGGCATTTTTCCTTTGGCGCGACAAAACACCTGAGGTCCACTGCAGGTTCTGTATCGAGCTCGGGGGACTCATGAGTTCTCAATCTTGTACAGTCGCTGGACCTCCCTTGTTCCGGAGTCAGATGATCCAAAGACAGGACTGATTGCCGAGAGCTGCAGCTTCAATACTTTCGCCTTCACGGGTCTTCTGGGAGGACATTGGTCGTCGTGGGGCTGTGTAAACAGATACGTGCTGCTGCTGCGTACACTGCGGACCAAACTCTCCCTCTCTGGTGCTTCAACTTCTTGTGGCGTTATCAAGGCGGAATGAAGTGCAAAATGTGTCTAGCTGGCTCAGCGGAAGAGAGACTCAAACGAGAATGTGCAGAGCAGCGTCGTGTCGAGAATTTCTGACGGAAGAAAATACAGAAGAATGAGAAAGAAAGCAAGCACGAAGAAAAAGAAATAAAAGAAAAATAATTTGCTCCGAGTCAACCACAACATGCAAGCTTGAGTCGAAGTTAGCACTCCGTCTGCTCTGCCTGTGGTCGACTCTTCGGTTCAGCGCAAGCGCCAAGCCCCACGGCACGCCACGCCTTGATGCTTTGGTTTTGGGGAATTGGTAGCTACTTGACTCGTAGGCCCGTGTTCCTTACCTTGACTCTTGTGTAGCAAACTTTCCTGCTGCGCTTTCAAAAACAAAAAAAGAAAGCAAGCGCGAAGAAACGGAATGCTACCACCTTTGCACGAAGAACGTGATTCATTCAAATGAATAAGAATGAGCACGAACACGGGATAAGCTGGAACGACAGTCCATACCCCTACTACTTCAAACATTTTTGGTGCGCACGTGTGTAGCCTGCTTGATGATAGTTACACAACACGCTGCCAACCGTCGTACTTCATAATGACAGACGCGCTTGCTACCATCAAGTATTCGCGGCATGCGGCGGCAAGCAGTACAGGGAAAGACATTTTCTTAAGCTCGGCACGTCAGCTCAAAGCAGTGAAACTTCAGATCTTTCCTGACCGGAAAGAAATGAACACTTATGTAGCTTACGGAGACATTTTTAGCACGCACGACTGGTTGCATCCAACCGGCTGGCGCCACAGCCAGTTTCTCTATTCAGTGTTGATTGCTTCGGCTCTGTTGTCTCACAGACTGACGAAAGACTGCAGAAAGGTTCACCTCCCTGACTGCTCTGGTCTCACCACACTCCGTGAAAAAAAAGATAAAACCTAAACGGAGTCGCTTTTTGTGCAACCGTTCATCCACTGATCGTGCACGCACGTGCCACGTGGAGAGCTTGTACTGCTCCGGACTGTAGCGCCGCACGGCAGAAGATAAACAATGCTAGTTGGTCAGTGACTTCTGGTCCAAATGATGATATCTCAGGCTGCGGGACGGTGTATGGCTCTCAAAAAAAGAGAGTGTCCGTGGCTGCGCAGTTGGTTTGACACGTACAATTATCTGAATATTTTGTGTAATGCAGCGTGGCCCGTTGAAGCGCATTGCTCGGGGACTGGGTTGAATACCCTGCAACGCTGCACTTTCTTTGTGCAGCTGCCTTGTCAGTTGCCTGGAAAACAAAGAAGGGGCGGATCTCATTTGCTTTGATTTTTGACCATAACGAAAAAGGTATGGGGGTCCGGGGGGCGGATCTCCTTTGCTCTGATTGACCATATCAGGCCTCCAAAACTCAAGGCCTTAGGCGACGTATCAACGTAGATATTTCTGCCTTCTTGGATTAGGGTCAAAGCGACAAACCTTTCGGCTTCTTACGGCTTTTCGCCTCATCCTCCCCGTACAGAGGGTGGCGGTCCTATGTGCACTCATATTAACGTTTTGTTCAGGCGTGATACAAAGAGCAAAGACGAGGGCAACCAAACAGGGCAAAAACAACTTCACAGGAGGAGAGTAAAGACTGCCTGCGCTTCGTCAAGTCAGTTTCGGTTCGTACCCCCTCGTTCGTCTGCACGGACTCTGTAATCATTCCCGTAATCGTCTGCCGGGTCTGACACTGATGAAGTTCACTGCGAGCACAAAACAGCGCCAAGCCGGCAAAACCCAGGTGGTAGGGGTGGGGGGATTGTCGTTGGAGGAAAGAAGTAGAAGTGCGTAGTTTTGTTGTTGAAAAAAAGGCACAGGAAGACCAGCAAGCAGAGTTCCGGGAGGCCCCTCCTCCCGCAAGCTCAGAGTACGGAAAAATAGAGATAGAAGGCCAAAAAAGTCGGAGCAGCACAAAACACGTTGGTACAAGCAAAAGACGGAGGAGTAAAAACAAGGAAAGCAACGACCAGGATCCCGGAAAACTGTCGAGCAGCCGAAGAAGGCAAACTGCGGAAGCAGCTGGAAGAGGTGGAATACAGCTCAAAAGTGTCTCTCGACATTCGAGAAGAGAGCAAGCGTGCCGAGCTGTCTTGTGAGATACACAGTGCAGCCTGTCGAGTTCAGACGGCTTTCAGTCTCCGCGCCATCTGACACCCTAATTCCGCGCAGACCACAACAAGATCTTTCGAGACTGGAGGTCCTATGAACATGCAATGTGAATAGCCTCTATTCGAGCCAACCCCACTTTTAAAAGTGTATTGTTTTTGAACTAGATAATAGCGCGGAGCTGGCTTTTTCTCCCCCTGGGAAAATGTATATGGGTGGCAGAGTGAGCGGGTGTCGGCCTTCAGGCCGGTGTGTCCGGGTTCAAACCCCGCCCATGACACTTTTCCGGTCGAAGATTATTTCGAGGTTTGCTGTCGTTTCGGGGCCTGATGTGCCCGAAATTTGCGTTTTTTGCGGAGTTTCTCAGCCCCCCGGAGAAATACCGGAGGGGGGGGCGGCGGGAAAAGGCTGCCCCAGGGCGGCCCCCCCCCGTGCTGGGCCCCGGGTACGAGGCCAAACTTTACACCCGAACTTAGCTTCGCCCGGACTTTGTTTCGCCCGAACTTAGCTTCACCCGAGCTTTGCTTCGCCCGAACTTTGCTTCACCTAACTTTGCTCACCCGAACTTAGCTTCGCCCGAACTTTGTTTCGCCCGAACTTTGTTTCGCCCGAACTTAGCTTCACCAGAACTTTGCTTCACCCGAACTTAGCTTCGCCCGAACTTTGCTTCACCAGAACTTAGCTTCGCCCGAACTTTGCTTCACCCGAACTTAGCTTCGCCGAACTTTGTTTCGCCCGATCTTAGCTTCACCAGAACGTCCGAACTTTGCTTCACCCAGAACTTAGCTTCGCCCGGACTTTGTTTCGCCCGAACTTAGCTTCACCTTCGCCCGAACTTTGCTTCACCAGAACTTTGCTCACCCGAACTTAGCTTCGCCCGAACTTTGCTTCGCCCGAACTTTGTTTCGCCCGAACTTAGCTTCACTCGAACTTTGCTTCACCAGAACTTAGCATTGCCCGAACTTAGCTTCGCCCGAACTTTGCTGTTCCCCGAACTTTAACTGCTGCCTCCAGTCTCGCCACGCGCCGGCCTTAGCCGAGCGCACGTACTTTAGAGAAATTGAGGTTGTGAGGGCATGAGCTTGCGTCAACACCACATTCCGGGCCTCGCGCGGCGAAACTTAGTAATAAATGATGAAAACTTGCCCCGACGCCGGAAGCAGTTGTGTCTTCAAGTCATACAAATCGCTCGCCTTTTTTTTACCGACGACATCAAGAGTCAGGCTAGCCAAGTTGTTTTTAGGTTCCGGTTTGCGTGGACGGGTGAGCCAGACTTCATTGCCGCGGTTCCTTTTTCGGTGCATTTGAGTTCGGGGGTCCATACTGGATTTTGTAGCAGACTCGACCGCCGCTTGTCAACACGTTGAGAAGTGGCCGTCCCAAAGAATGTTGATGCGGACTGCCTGCTGAGTGCCGAACGTCTATCTATCTACACGGGCACTGAAGAAGTGGGGGGAGAAGAAGAAAATAGTTTCAACTAGTGGACCAACTAAGGAGTGAACGTGTTTCAGTCTGTGATCTCAAAATCGTGTTTGAAACGCGTTATGACGGGCAATCGCTCTGTTGCACAGCAACGAAGTGAAACGCTTTGAAGATTCACCGGCTTCAGCCACACGTGAGAGTTTGTCACGTAAACTTGTCACTCAGCCCATGTCGTCCAAACTTTTCCCGATTTGTAGGCGTTTGGCGCTGCACCTTTCCTTCCCTGAAGCGGTCCACACCCCGGGACTTGATTGGCGTGCTGGACTCCTTTCGTCTCAGGAGTCGTCTTGATCAGTTTTCTTTTGTTGATTGAAAGCGAAATACCATTTTGATACACTAGCTAACTCAACCCCAGGCACGCAGCCGTGTCGGAGGGACGTTTGGCCACTTGGACAGTTCCAACCTTAACAAGTGCGAAAGTGCCGTCCTTGTTCTCCTAACTAGGAGTCCATACGGTAACCCGGGGAATGCTACCCGGGAAACCCAAACGGTGTTAAACGGAAAACCCTGATAAATTTCTCGCTCATTCCTCGGAGAATGTGCACCATGGGGACCTTTGGTTGGCCACACCCCACTCGATGCCGCAAGACAGCGCGCGCAACAATAGAAGCAGCGCCTCAACCGGCGCAGTGGGGAGTTGCACCGTCTTTGCCGGGGTCGGCGAGGCTGTTAGGCCATCGGCTCCAGGGGTGCTTTCGCGTAAATCTGCGAAGTGCGCGCTCGCAAATGTGTTGTCCGGGAGACCCTGGCCCCTCCAGACATGTTCGTGTACACAGCGCTGCGCATTTCATTAGAGCCAACACATTCAGAAATACGGTTATCGGATATCAACATCATTCTTCAATTCACATGGATTTACAAAGATCTTTGCATTTTTCCACATGTTGTCAAAATTAACTACTTCTTTTTTACATCTTTGTGTAAAAAAGAAAAAAGAAAGATCTTGAAATTTTGTAAAAAATAGTGACTGTGCGTTGTCCTTGTGAGTGGGGGTGTGTGGTCCTTTTTGAGGTGCATTGCGCCTGTCGTTGCCTCTCCCTTAAGGTTGCAGCCCAAGGAAACCAGCTGTGAGACAAAACTCGGCGCCAGCCTCGTCGGATTGCACCAGAAAAGAACTTCACGGGTTACAAAACACCCGCCCAACACGAGGCACGCACCCAAGAACGTGCACGGCCACCGTAGCACCCGGAATCCTTTTTCGGTTCTGGTAGACTATAACCTAGTCCAGTTTCACATGTAGGTAAGGCAACAGACTGAACAAGCCGACAACGCTTCTCAGCTTGGGTTGATTCGACACACACGCTGTTCTCTCCACCTTGCTCGCGTTTCCGCTTCATTTCGAAACGGGCAAGTTTGTCTGCTACCTCCGATGCAGTGTCAATCCACTTCTTTGTGACTAAAGCACGTGTCAGAGCATCCTGCAGACACTGCTTCTTACCCTTCGCATATACATGCGATGGGTTTTGCCATAAATGAGCTTTGCGGCCTCCGGCATCTCATCGAGGTTACGGTCCTCAAGATTCATCGGGCCTGCACGAGCCTCAGGCTCGTGATCGGGCTCCGGGTCCGCGACGAAATCTGTTGTTGCCACGGAGCCGTTCGAATCAGTGAGTCGGAATCAGTAATCGGACATTGCTTACTTGGTCCGAGACGAGGATATGCTAATAGCTCTGTCGAGCCAACCCCACTTTTTAGGGAAGCCCGGCGACACTTTTTTAGCCTACCGTCGTACGCGTTTTTCTAGTAGTCCATTTCCCCCGCTCCGGGTTTTTCTCGATCCGCGACTCGGCACCGGGTATTTGCCGCACAATTCAGGCCTGACCCCGGGCGAGGACACCCGGGCGAGGCACTTTTCCGGTCGAAAATGATTTTCGGGGGTTGTTGGTTTTCGGGGTCTATCATGCCCGAAATTTGCGTTTTTTGCAGAGTTTCTCAATAACTCGCGGTATTTGGGTCCCCTTGGGTAACGTGAGTCAGTCTACCAGAACTGAGCATCGCCCGAACTTTGCTTCACCCAAACTTTGCTTCACCAGAAGTTAGCTTCGCCCGAACTTTGCTTTTGCATCACCACAACTTAGCAACTTGGTTTCGCCCGAACTTTGCTGCTTTCCGAACTTTTTCAAACCCCGTAAATCATTGTCGACCGGAAAAGTGCCTCGCCCGGGTTCGAACCCGGGACCTCCAGCCCTGAAGGCTTGCGCTGTTCACTCTGTCATCACGGTGTCATTTCCAGGGGGAAAACTTCCTACGGAGACCCTTGAAGTTGAAATGACACCATAAAAAGTGCTGCGCTTCGCGCGTAGAGGCAGCAGTTTGGGTTTCGGGGTCTAATGTGCCCGACATTTGCGTTTTTTTTGCCGAGTTTCTCAATATCTCGTGGCTTTTGGGTCCCCTGGGGTAATTTGAGTCAGTCTACCAGATTCTGGTCCAGAACTTAGCATTTCTCCTTTGGTGTTTACGCACTTGCATCATTCCATCCGAGCGTTACGTCTGTTCATTACAGGATCTGTCGACAGGCATCTGCGCAGTGCACACAGTCGGTGTCTACGTAACAGCAGATGGGTCGCGCTGCGGGGGCGGCTCACGGGTGAACGTCGTTGTCCGCAGAAGGGGGTCGTGCCATGTCGGCGGGTGTCCGCCGCTTCTTCTCACCGCGTTTGCGGAGCCCTCGCCGAGCTTTATTGGCCGTGTGAGCAACCATTAAAGCACAGAAACTGCACTACTACCTTGACGTTTTTCACAAAATTTCAAGATCTTTTTTTTTCTTCAAGATGTGAAAAAAAATGGGCAAATCCAACAACTTCTGAAAAGGAGTTTGTCAATCCATGAATTCATCTTTGTAAAGAAAACACTCCGAAATGAAAGGAGGAATAAAAGACAAGCCTTGAGTTGGCAAGTAAGGGGCGAAGATCAATTTTTTTTCAGGTTCGACGGGGCGTACTAAGTTGTACAATGTTAGGTATTCGTCGGAAATCCTCTCAAGGATCCTACCTCTTCAATCGTGCCGTGTCGTGCTTCTGGTGTTTGCACTCTGCGGTCTTGTCTGTGACAATTGTGCCCTT
Organism: Diplonema papillatum; assembly: GCA_030068145.1. Taxonomy (NCBI): domain Eukaryota; phylum Euglenozoa; class Diplonemea; order Diplonemida; family Diplonemidae; genus Diplonema; species Diplonema papillatum. Next base: position 115,280 of record JAPJBO010000503.1, on the reverse strand, counting down.
TCACCTGCTCCAAGCACATAGCAATCGCTGACTTGAATTGCAAAGAACTGGTGGGCAGATTGCCATAAAAACTGCAACAGGTACTTGCTTTGTTTCGGTGGTTCGGTTCTTATTCCCGAAATCGTCAGTTGCAGACTGATTTATGGTCCGTTTTCCCGTAAACAATGGGTATTGCTGTGGATTTCCTCAGAAATACTCTTCTTTTGCAAGAGTAACAATGCACACAACGAAGATTTCAGTGAGCAGGCTTGTGAACCGCGTCTTCTCCGATCTTTCTGGCGCGCAGCGAAGCGGTATTTGGCCATTGAGGCGTAGTCAGGAGGGCTTCCTTCAGCCGGTGCACCCGGCATGAAATAAGGCCACTGTCTAGAACTATCAACCTAGGCCAAATGCGTTTGAGCTGACGCTGGAGCAGCGACAATTGCGCGATGTGCGCTGCGTTTGTCGGTAGAAGGACTACCAAAACAACATATCGTATCGCTCACTCAGACAACACACCTCGAATTCTTGCACAGGAAGGTAGCAGTCAGCCGGTTGTGACCCTGTTTTTGGGGTACTGTTGCTTGGTGCTTGGTTGTTCAAGCATTCTGTCAAAGAAAGAACAGAAGCTGTGGGACGCTTGTCCAAAAAGAATACAGGGACAGCGAGGGAAATCAGCCACATGACACGTATGTCTGTAGCTCAAGAATCTTTCTGCGTTTCTTCTGAACCCCCTGGTACGCTACTTGTCCGCCACTCCAATTCCTGTGGCCCTGGCCAAACCCAGCTGCTGTCCCATAACTGATTAATCTCCGCGATGGAAAAATAGGAGCGCCGGAAGAAGAGTACTAGGCATAAACAAAGAAACAAATCGATTATACTTTTGCCTTTTTTTTTTTTTTGAATTGAGTCAGTGACCAGGGTATTAGTTTGAAGGCTTCCGGGGTTTTGCAGATTTAGACCGCTACTACGGGGTGGGGGTTTTGGGCAGTGTTTTGGTGCCGTTTTCGCCGATGTACGGCGTCTTGGGGCGGAGCCGACTCATCTCCACAACTTCGTTCGGCAAAAGAGGGGTCTTCATGGGTCCTTTATGGTGTCTTTATGTCGTTATGGGTTAATTATGGTCACCCCGTCAGTTTGGCAACACATTTTTGCGGGCGTTTTTCAACCCACACCAGTCTGGAGCAAGCTTTTCGGGGGTTTCCGAATGCTTCTTGGTTCCCTGAGGGGTTGGGTGTCATATGGGGACGCGCTCCAAAAACAGTCAAAATCGTAAACAGACAGTCTTGTCAGGCAGCTACAGGGGGGACGTATTTTTCCTATGATTCCTATGATAATATTTTTAGCGTTATTTTTAGCAACATCGCGACGGAAAAAATTGCCACTCACCCTTGATAGCCTTGATTGGAAAAAGCCTAAGAATAGGAACGTTTTATCACCAATAAGTTTTGCTTTCACGGGAAATTTTGGGCAAAAATAATGCCGCCCCCTTTATCATGTGTGGGCCACTCTTTGCTCGTGTGGGTTACTCAACTGTCCAACAGGACCCTGGGCCGGTAATAACAGTGGTAGCTGCAACCTGCCGACCCGAAGCAGAACACAATTGAACGGCAGCGGCTGGGTCTCAGCAGCGGAGGCTCAGCAGCCGTCCAGCACCTTGAGTCTCTTTATAGTTGAGATCTTTCTATCCAGCGAAATGCAATGCTGTTGACTGCCGCCCCTTGTGTCAGTAAGGGCTACTCGCCACTGCCTATGGAGCACTTGCTGGTAGGCGGATCACCTATTCAGCAGCGGGGGTTCTCATGTGAAAGCTCCGAAAAATAGGGGCCCGAAATGCTGCTCTGCCCATCGCGTGGAGGCCACCGTTCAGTACTGGCCCCTGCTCGTGTTCGACTGATTCTCACGCCGAGTGGTTAATTCGACTCTGATTAGATAGAGTATGATGAACTATGATACACAAACAAATGGAGCGGAAGATGCCCTGTGATACATCCTGATAGATCATCGAAAACAGCAGCTAGTTCGATATATTATTTGCAGGAAGAGGGGCGGGACTTTGCAGTGCCGGCCCCGAACCGCAGATTACTACAGGATGCTTGTTGATTCGGCCAAGGCGCCGTGCCATTATGAAACCTAAATGAACACCATGTAGCATGGCACAAGCACAAGCGCTGTTCACAAGTAGCACTTCACAGTTGAGGGGAACGAAGGATACTAGAACTCTGCTCGGCATTTAAGTGAATGATGTTGAAGCTTCTGTAGGAGCATCAATCTTTCCTTTTTGACTTCCCACGTAGCAACTTGGTGCAGTTCCTGCAAGTGAACACAATGCGAAGAAACTACTTATATCTAACTCCGCACCCTTCTCCCACACTTCCACCCAACCTCGCTGTACTACGCTGAACCAACATACAATTCTTCAACTATTTTGCTGGTTGGGACCCCACTGCAGGTAGCTGGCTCTGCCAGTGACCTGATGCAGATTATCGCCACAGATTATTTGCATTCTAACCCAAACTGTCAGTGACCATCACCAAGCACCAAGGGGCCGGCCCCCAGGACTCCCGAGCAAAGGGAGCGTGGGGGTGATCACGCAAATCCCCCTTTTTTAAGCAGGTGAGATCGCCTCGTGATGAACCACGTGTGTGCCTCGTCGTGACAGTGGGCTGGCTAAGTTGGAGAAGCCGGCGGATCGTCGCTTATGAACGTGAACAGCGCAAAGACCTGCCTGTGGTCGGTGTGCAGAAGAGCATCCGAATAATCCAACGGCAGAAGACCGACGGACGCAACGTGTTCCGGGACCTCGGGAGCCGTGCGCATCAGCTCCGCAGGCGGCCGCGCCTGGTTGGGGAACTGTGGTAGAGGCCGCACCACGAGGGGCGGCGGGCGCCACAGCCGCATCACCGGCGTCGGCGTGTACGCGCGGGCGTAGTACAGGATCCGGTCCGTGTACGAAGGCAGGTGGTGCGCCTCGTTTTTGACGTTGTACTGGCTTTCCAACGTCAGGTCGGCATCGTCCTCGTACCGCGCGGAAGGTGACGTAGGGTCGTCCAGCATGTCCGACGAATATACGTCGGAAGTCGGGTCGCAATCGGAGGCGATGGAGCTCAAATGAGTACCGTTGCGCGCTCGTATAGGCTCGAACCCTAGTGGCGACGTCACGTCCGTCGTTTGCATATCTAGCAAGCGAGGCGCCGGAGGGGCCAACCCAAGAGGCTTTGTTTGCAAAACGTCGGACACAGGGTCGCCTGCTGGAGCAGGGTACATGCTCAGTGCAGACCCCTTTCGTTTCTTCTTTTTCACTTTGTCGGGTTGGTCCCCGAGGAACCGGATCTTGTACGTTGGGTAGAAGTTGATGGCCGGCTCATGGAACTCTTGAAAAGCGCCTGCTTGGCCGCTCCGCGTGCGCACTTCTGATAGTTGGTCGTAGGTGGCCAGAGCTGCCTTGAGATCTTTCCGAAGCGCGTCGCAGAGGCCCTGTTCGGCGCATCCTTTCTCGAAGGTCAAGCCCTTCATGCGGTAGTTCAGGTCGCCAGCCCAAATGACGTAGTCGTGCTCCATGGGCTTGAAGGGCGCACGTTCGAAAAGAGAGTCTTCGAAAATGCAATGGTACATCTCGTTTCGCTTGTCGACGTTCTCCGGGTGAGGGGCGAGGTGGCTGCCAATGAAACAGAAGATGTGCTTTCGGATCCGCATCCGTATCGCGATCGCCCCTTTATTTCCTGCTTCGACCAGCCCGCGAAACACGCGTGCCCGCCAATAGCCGATATCCGAGCTCGAGACTTCTCCATGTAAGCTATACACCAACAGCATGACGCTAGCTCCGTGCCCCGACGACACCAGCGAGTATCCTTGCGGTGTTAAGATCCCCGAGAAGCTATCCTTCCACGCGCCGGCTTTTGGATTCTTCTTCCCTTCGACCACTGCATCTTCCGCTATGCCTGTTCGATTGTTCCGTAATTATACATCGGCTCACCTGCGGTGCAAGACACAATGCCACTCTGATACGGTGGTTTGCTTTTTTGGGAATCGAATATCAAAGTGGTGCCTTGTGAAGGAGGCAGAAGACGCTGTAGACAAAACAAAACGGCATACTCATGGCTGTCATGTCAACTTCTTGAAGGGTGATGGCGATGATGTTGGGCAGTGTCAAATCTTTCTTGCGCTTTACCCATTTGGCGGTAGGCGTGATGCCTGCCCCGGTGAGCCACTCAGCCAGGTGGTGCTGAGGGAAGTCAGACGGGACACGCTCGCTGACATTCCACGTGCACACGCGAACGAGTAACGAGTCGTCGGTGATGAAGAGCCGCTGGCTGGGTGTGACCTTGCGCTCCTTCGCTTCGGAGATGACCTGCCGAATGGCGACGATCCACGCCTTTTTATCTGCGACGGAAGCCGCAGTCAATGCGTACGGATGCGGCAACTTCTTCCCCTCCAGCGTGAACTGAGGCGTCGGCTCATCGGCTCCCTCTATCCGAGTCACCTCCGTCAGCACTATCCTGCCGGTTTCGAGGCCGGGTGGGGATTCAGACTCGCTCTGTCCGCCCCGTGGACTCCCCGCGCTGCTGCTTCCGGAGTCGGGTCGCGTTTTATAGTAATAAAGGACTCTCCCACGGATCTCGAACCACCGCCTTTGATTCCGCGTGATCAGACCTCCCCCGAGCTTTTTCAAGAAGCCCGAATGCAGAACCGCCTCATCGTCCATCGGTCCCTATCCAGCGGAAACACGACAGCAACTCTTGCCGTTGTTTGCCACCGTTTCTTTGCCCTCGCGGTCGCTTTTCGGGTATCTTCCACACCCGAAAAAAAGAACACGGAGGTATTTCCTTACTGTTCCCTCTTTTTCCCCGTGGAAGGAACCCGCCGGGAGACCCAGCGCACACACGGAGGGAGCGGTCGACTGTTTCGACGAATACGAACGAATAAACAGCAGCTCTTCTCTCCCCCCTCCCAAAAAAAAAAAAAAAAAAAAAAAAAAAAAAAACGAAGGCAAAAAGTATGGTGTGACACGTGCGAGTACCAAAGGGTGGCGTAAGTTTTTGTTTTTCGACGGAAGAGGAATGAACGGAGACGACGCTTCGCGCCGGGTGTGTCGTAAAAGAAAGTACGTGGGTTTGCTTTATTCTTTTACTACGGAGAAAGCGAAGGAAAAAGTAAAACAGAAGGGGGGGGAGAAAGGAACGCGGGAAAGAGCCCACCGTACACCGCAGGTTGACTTCCGTAAGGAATTCTTCCTTCAACGTGTAGGGTCGAAGAACTGGGGCTGGGCAAATATATTCGGTGCAGGGCGATGCAGGGGATGTTGTGTGTAGGAGATGAAAGCCAGGGAGAACTCACCCGCTCTCTCGCCCGCCGGCCGGCGCCCACGTTCAACCCCCCGTCCAGCTTCCCTTCGCGCTGGCGCGTACCCCCTCTCGTTCCGTTCACGAGGCCACCTTAGCTTTCTGCTTCCGCTTGACCCCCCAGGTCGTCCTCTGGCTCCCCCCCGCCCGTCGTCCTACAGGGACGCACCCTTCTCCGACCCTCCCACTGTATGTATTGGTTTAGAAGGACGCTGTTTGAAGTCTCGAAAAGTTAGAGTGAACGTGCTTGTGCCTTGGAGTTTGCATCAAAATAGGTTCGCAACGGTGCATGCTATGTTTGCACCCGGATGTTACCGTTGCGGGCCTCACCCGCTGTCTTCCGTGTTGTCCCGCTTCCATGAACTACGTCGGTCCGACAGGTTCAGTGCCCCTGTTAACTGATCTGTGTTGTTGCAAAGGACATCTTCGTCTCTCAATCATGGCCGGCCGTCACTCCGCCCGAGATGCAGCACACAGTCTGCTCGCCGCACGGCGCACGCAATGCACGAGAGCTGAAAGAAGCAGAAATGCGTTGGACCAGTCCAAAAAAGAGGACTAAAAAAAAGAAGAAATCGATTGAAGCTACTACTTCGCGTCCCGAAGAAGTGTTGTCTTGTTCGTTTACTGGGAATGAGGGAGAGAAAACAAAGAGAGAGTGTACGAAGAGAAGAAACTGGCAACCGTGTCCTATTTCGGTAGTGTAACGAGCCTGTCATTCTCACCTCGAACGTCCAAAAGAGCTACTTGTGGTCTGGAATCGTTACTTAACTATCCGCAAACCCCGGGACACGAATTGAACATCATACAACAGCCGATGACCAGCCAGTTCGGTTTCTTCTTTTTTTTTTTTTGCATTGGGTTAAGTTCGGGTTGTTTCTCAGCCTACTCCGGGTTTCTCAGGGTTTTGCCGTCAGATCCACCAGCTTTTTCTAGTGCGGTGCTCCGTAGCAGTGGAGTATTCTGTACAAGCCGGTTCCGGGCTGGCCAAACCCACCATATTGTTCCCAAACCCGGGATTGGAAACCGGAAAACCCCTAACTTAATTCCTGCCTTTTTCTTCCAGTTGAGTTGTTTTGGTCTTTGTTCTCGAACACAGACAACGAGCGGATACGCGGATTTACTCTGCTTTTAACAATTGCATTTGCCCCGCATGATCAGCTCGTCTGCGGGCGTGTTCAATGTCTCTGCTCGCCGTGGTACCAGTCATCGCGTGGGTGTTGATGTTAATCACTTGGTTAACAGTAGGGTCGACGTGGACTGATTAAGTGTCGCGTTTCCTGACCGGTTGGTCGTGTAATCACGACAAGCAGAGACCTAGAAATTGTACAAAGAAAGGCGTCGAAGAAAACCTTTCACTCTAAAAAGAACAAGCGTCCACCAATGAGCACAACGGTAAAAAGAAAGTTGGTTTCATATTCACTCATCGGACGCAGCTTCCGCATTGTGTTTTCTCACTGGTTCCCGATAAATTTCGTGTTCTCATAATTCCTCAGGCGCAGCAAGCAAGTGGGTGGGGCGAAAGCAAGGAAACGGTTTCTCGAGCGAGAAGCCCTGTTTGCACTAATCCTTAAGATCTTAAACGACCAAGAAGCTTCACTAAAAAAGGAGAGAGAGAGAGAGAGAGAGAGAGAGAGAGAGAGAGAGAGAGAGAGAGAGAGAGAGAGAGAGAGAGAGAGAGAGAGAGAGAGAGAGAGAGAGAGAGAGAGAGAGAGAGACGAGTTAGAGTGCAGGGACCATCTCTCCGGGGAGTTTCCGGTCTCCTCACAAAAAGGTTTTACCTCTTCCTTCCTGTGCCTGAGGACTTTCCTTTTCTTGCGCACGATACTTAGCTTCTCTAAAATCTTCCCACCTCACTGCTCAACAAAAACAAGGGGTTTTATGAGGTTACCACCCTCCACGCCACGGAAACCCTGCCCCCTGCCAGGTACGTATTCGCATGTGATGAAGTCATTGGTTGTCAAAACGTTGTAACGATTGTTGGCGTATAATATTATCTTTCTTTTTTTTTTTAATAGTACATCTGTACTGACGGGAACATTTCCGGAACAACGGTTGCACATGAAAGAGAAAACGAAGCCAACGAAAAAAGTGCTAATACAGGAAAACCCCCCCCAGAGAGGTTTATACCCTGTACACGCGAAGAACAAGAAACTTTTGCCTTATCATTTCCATCACCTTTGGTCAGTTGATGCTGATCGTCCGTTGCTTCGTTTATCAGTGCAAGCCCCAACTCCGGAAATGTTCTCACTTCTGTTGCTTCGTTCGGCCCGTCGACCGTCAAGTTAGAATGGATGGAAAGCGACAGGAAACAGTTTGTCTTGCCCTTTGCCTCTTTGTGCAATGTACATCAGCTGGTGTACCCGGAACAAACGAATCGTCCGGGTGGTAATGCGCGTCTGCCAGCACAGGAGCACAGTGAGGCCGCTTCTGGCGCGCATTGCTAGCCGGCATGCGCTGTGACAAACAGAACCCGGACTTCTTCCACGGCATACACAAAATGCACCTTAGAAAAGTACAAGCTGGTTCGCTCCGAGACTTAGCTGGACCAAAAGTGGAGTTACGCCAGGTATAGCCTTGAAGGCAGTGGGGGAATCGCTTTGACCTATTCTAAAACGATAAACGGGCGTGAGTTCGGGGTTACTTCATTGTACCCCGACGTAGAATCGTGGTTCTAAGTGGGCCACTCGTGGTAAGCAGCTGGTGTGTCTCTAATAACCGATTGTCTCCAGCACTTGCAATCGTGTATCGTACATCAGCTCGTAGACTAGGTAGTACTGAACGAGCAGATGAGCCGACATGACCCGGTTAGTGCTGCAGTTGGCGGCACGAGAGTACCAAGTGAGACGGTTGCTTTGAGAGCATGCGCCACACAAACGCGGTGAACGTACAGCGCCAGGGGCTTGTGTCCCTCGGCGAGGGGTTTCTCTCCTTCCGAGTCATAACTCGGTGACCTGCACTTGACTTTCTGACGTCACGTTTCAGTCTACTGATCAGAAAAGTCGGACAGACTCAGAAGCAACCTACAAAGTGTCGGTCCGCTCGCCGCCCTGACCTGTCCTGAGACAGTTACGTAATACGTTTCCCTCACCGTGCTGGTCAGCGGAATCCGAAAGTCGTACTGGCTGTGAAGAACGCTCGTGTTAAGGTCCTTTCGTTGACAGGTGCGTGGGAGAACGCGGCTTCTTCATAATGATAATGATTGTTATTTGTTTGGCTATTTCTATGGAGCTGACCGTAGCAGTGCTTGGAGTCTCGCATTACACCCTTGTAGGTCCCGTTGCAAGTCGAAACACCACACTACAGGCATTCCCTTGTTCGAGCGCAGGACAGCCACAAGGTATCTGTGAGACAGCGCCAAGCAGGACTGGTATGTATGGGTGTACGCGCGCGCCCAGGGCAAGCGGGTTCCACATTTTTCCTCTATTTTTTCCTTCTTTTGATGAACAGAATTTCGTGTTACAGAAACCTTCCGTGGAACAGTCGCCGCTCCGATGGTGAGTAACGGGCGCATTTGGGATGCTGGGGCAAACGGCCTCCTAAACCGGTGGAATTGCGGCACTTGAGTGCTGGCAAAAGTGCAAGGTAAAGTGCAAGGTGACGACGGAAAGCCTCTGATTTCATCGTGTGAAAATTGTGTAGCCATGGTAAATGTATAAACCCCGGTGAAAGAGCTCCTCAACTCATTCCTATCCTGGTCGATCCGAGCAAAACTGAGGCAGCCGGCAAGCCGTCTTGCAACAGAAGATTGAATGATCCGAATAGGTCCGACATCTCACCAGTGAAGGAGCAATGATTAAGATTTGAACGCATCTCACTCTTACCACTCCTCAGTTTCAGGGACTTTTAACCCTCTTTTCAAAGTCTTTTGCATATTTCCATCACTGTTCTTGTTCGCTATCGGCCTCCGGGAGATATGTAGCCTTCGCAGAGTGATACCTGCGGTATCGACATGTTGAAGCAGCTTTGCGACAAAATGGACCAAATCTGTGGACCGAACTCACCGTTTCGCGAGAAAGCTGTGCGACAGCAACTTCTTTGCTACTCGGCAGGATTTGCGGCAACAGACCTTTCGCTTAAAAAAGTGCGACAATGTTTAGCAACAGACTTTTCGCTTCAAAAAGTGCGAAAATGCTTGTGTTCGCACCAGGGACGTGTGCATCTTTGTCCTGTTTTGACATGTACTCTCGCAGTGTGCTAATTGCAGCGGAGAGCTGCTTCCCGACCCACCTGAGCCAGGTTCCAGGTCGTTGTTTGTTCGTCTAACCATCGTCTAACCGGGTCCGCTCCTTGGGCTTTCTCCGCGTTGATTTGTTGCTGGGGCGGACTATATTCGAACCGCGAAACCCGGCAGCTTGATTTGCTATCCTTTTCTGCGGGAGAGCTTCTTTTCACCCCTCGAGAGCCAAGTGTTACGCGACCCAGTGTAGGAGTGCTGGAGTATCTTGAGGGCACCCGCCACAGACATATACCGTACATATAAACCCAAGGCGCCCCAGGTTTCCCACGGAGAATCTGTGCACACTTGAATATTTGCTCCGGGGCAGAAGGAACGTACCATCGACTGCCTTGTGAACAGGGGTTCGGTTTAAGAACTGGTGGATGAGTGACTGGCTTTTTTGCTGTCCCGGTCAGTTTTTTGCAGCCCCGACTTCTTTTGCAAAACGAGGTATGACCGGTTGGTGAGGCTGTGCGTCTCCTCGCAGCAGGGAGAAGGAGCTTGTGGTAGTGGTGGTGGAGCTGATGGTGGAAGGCTCTAGTTTTTGCGGCTCCAAAAAGTGGCTCAAGGTGGAAGGGAAGGACTGGCAGGGTTCCTTGTCAGCGCTATATTGTGGACACCATGAACAATAACAGTCTACAAAAGCACAGGCATATCCCTTGTTTGAGCAATCAGTTTAGACTTCCGCGCTTTGGCGGGGAGACTCACTGACTTTGTGGCGAAGCTTCAGCCTCTACACGACTCGCTCCGTTCGGTGCGCAAAAAGAAAGGTTTTGTGTCAGTCTCGCCCGTACACGTTCAGCCATTCAGGGAACTCGTTGCAAATTCCACGCTCCATTGCTGCGCAGGCGCGGAAAAGCCTGTGTGGAGTTTTCTGTGTGTTTCTGTGCTAAGAAAACTTCGTTGATTTTTCGTTTTCAATTTTTGCGCCAAATGACAGCAAGTGTCAGACTTGCCCACCCAAAGGCGGTTGATCCGTTCAGGCAGGCTTTTTTTTGGCGGCGGGAGTTGATTGGGTTTGTTTTTTTCTTTTCCTTTTTGGTTGCTTTAAGAAACATTATTAGACTGATTTACGTTGTTTGCTTTCTTTCCCACATTCTTCGTTCGAAATGGCGCAGTACGAAGGGTACTCGCGCCGCAAAACGAAATCCGAGCAAAAGACTTCTCTGCGAATCATTCCATTATCGCGACAAACTACGGCCGAGAGAGAACGAAGTGCAGAGAAAAGAAAAAGACGAGACCGAAGAAAACAGTCGAGGTGCCGCCTGCGCTCGTTCAGCGCTTCCGGAAGGGGGAAGAAGCAATCCACCACAACAAGATGGATGTTGAGCGCCGACACCCGCACTAAACGCAGAACTGTGTTTGTACGGGGTACAGCACATTTCCCCCTCTTCTTTCTCGCAACCGGCGGCTACCTTGCCATTTCAAGCGTTTCTGTGGTTTGCTCGCTACGTCTTTTTGGACTGAATGTTCGCTTGAAACTCCACTTTTCAGATAGCAATGTTAAAAAGAACCGAAAATAGTTCACAAACAAGAACCATCGGTTCTCTACCCTCTTGTCCAACCACCATTTTGCGGCTTCGAGGTGACGAGCGCGATGAGGGCCATAAGCTTTGACTAGTTCTTGCATTTCAACAAGTGATACTGACTCAGACGGAAAGGAATCCGGCTTTCTGGCCAGCGCTACTACATTGTGTACACCTCGTAAAAACGATAGCCATAAGCTGTGGTCTTCGCCATGTTTTACAGGTCCTTACGCTTTGCTAACAAAAGCAGCAGGTAACACGTAGCGCCTTCGTCTCATTGCGGCTGTAAGCTATTTGCTTATCATTAACTCTCTCCATTTGCAAATCACCAAGACAGTTTTTCCAAGATCAATGTCGGTATCTGTGTGCTGGTCTCGCCATTATACACAGATCCTTAACAGGTTGCTACAAGCGAGGTCAAAGGAGCAACGAGTATTTCGAGGGAGAGCTCCTATTTGCAGTTCGCTATCAGTTGGTTGCTAAGATTCCGAGGATCTTCGACGAATTAAAAAAGAAAGGTGACGGTCTCTGTCCTGTACTTGGCTTGCTTCACTCACCCATTAACTCCTTCCATTACTAGAGGAGTCGGGCAGAGAAGAATAGCTGGAGCGCCATCGGCTTTCGAAGGAATGTTTCTGTCTTTCGAAGCAACCGTGATTCTTCTTTGTAGACCCAGGGTTGGGTAGGCGCTGGGATGTGGAGCCGGGGGATTGCAGCCTTGCCATCACACCCTTCATTCCATTGAAAACGGAATGGCAAGGGGTCCCTACAAGACATGACAAGGGAGACCCGGCGCCCCTTAGCCCTCAGGGCGACAGAATCTCGGACGGTGGCAGGGAATACTGAGGAGATGCTCTAAAGTTTTCTTCAGAAACCCTGAGTGAAGTGGCGATGGCCGACGCACGCAAGTGTTCGTGTCACGCGAGGATTCGCGAGCCGAAGCCCGTTTGTCGCTGGAAACGGACAAGCTGCGGATCCGCAGACCCTAACCCCAAACAAGGGAGCAGCTGCCGTCTCGTCATCATTTTGGAGAAGCAAGAGTGGCGTTTGATTGCGGCCTACACGTCGATGATGCAGTAATTGTTGGTGAAGAGAAGGAGGATGGCCCCTTGGGGGGTCAGGCGCCGCAGGAAACAGCGGTCGGCGGGCGAAATGAGTTTGTGAAAGAGTCTAGGGATGGAAGCGAGACGAATGCGAAAGAGTCGCGGATGCGGTGCCGCGACTGTCGAGGAGACGACTCTAACGTTTCTTCCGGGGTTGGAGTGTGCTGCGAAAGTAGCCCGACGCGCGCCGGTGTTGGTGACACGAGCTGAGGCAAGCTGATCTGCAGGGGCGGTGTTGGAACTATGGTAGGCAGCTTTTCCTTCTTTTTCCGCTTGGGCTCGCCAGCGTGGACAGCGGCGGGCAGCAGCAAGGGAGGCGCCGCTGTGCTCGCCTGGTTTCCTGGTGACAGAGCACCTGCCCGCTTCTTCTTCCGCCGGCTGCGCGTCGCCGGAGAAGCCCCGATCACCGTTTGGATCGGGGACAGCAGCTCGCCGCCCAACGACGAAGCGAACCATTCGACACTTTGCTCCTCCACCTCCAGCAACGGGCTCTCGGCAGCCATCCTTCGCCGCACGATACGCGGGAGCCTCGCAACCCTACTAGGCGGCCTGGGTGACAATTGTCGCGTACACGGCTCATCGGCTTCAAACTCCGCCATCGGAAGCACTCCAACGCCTTTCGGGACGGTCGCAGACGAGATACCTAGTCTCACAAAAAAGAACAGGGGGAGGAGGGGAAGAGAAAGAAAAGAGCAGCCGGGAATAAAAGAGACCACTGGGTAGAGTGAGATCGAACAGAAAAGTAAGGAATGCGAATTCCTCAGTCCAGAGGAATTCGCTACGGCGTTGACAACGGTCCTTTCCTCAAAATACGTTAAACAGATAAGAACAACAACGACGAAAACGAAAGGTGTTTAAGTCGCGAGGACGGCGTGTGCACGGCCCAGATCCGGTTTGAGGATTGGAAGGGCAGGAGAAAACAGAAGCGGAGACAACCGAGTGACAGTGGCCTGGGCGAGGGTGTTTTTCGAATTATATAGTATCGAGTATGCTACAGGCGACCTCTTCTTTCTGGGAAGGTTGTTCAACTATTCTTTCTTCTTGCTTGTGTTTGTGTTAGTATTTCGCTTTCTTTGGTTTAGTCCTCTTTTCTTTTGGGAAGAAAAGGTGGTCTACGGTTGAGCTGAGAGGGGGTGGTTTGGTTTTGTTGGCCGTTGCGATGCCTGTGACAACAAAATCCAAGCATGACGACTGATTATCGGAAAGTAAGTCTGATACTACCTTCGTCGTATGGGGATGAACCTGCTACATCGTGGTGCACCGTGGCCTCAATAGGCAGCGGCAGCGGCAGCGGCAGGCAATTCGATGCAGTCAAGAGGGCAAGGGTGGACCGATGGAGTACGTGGAGTACAGCCTTCAAGGCGTCCGCTAACTGCTCCAGCCCCAAGTCCGCGAAGGCACTGTGCCATCAATTCAAGGTTCTGCATGCGACTTGATCGCTGGGCTCCTCCTCTTAAGCAAACTTCGTGTGAGCTCGGCTGATGCAGGCAGGGCATTGTTGTACGAATGCCTATCCGATGCTGCAATGAGTGACGATCGGCGACACCCTGTACTCAATCCGGTGCAAAGCAAAAGTCCACCAGCAACTCTCGACGAATACTGCCGCTGCAATCGCAAGCAAACTGCACTCGATTCCATTTCTCGGACAAAAATAGCGGGCGATCAGAATGGGTGAGAACAAAACGAGCGAGCACAGCGCACACACACACACACAGACAGAAACGCAAAATACGTGCCCTCAAATACGGGAAAACGGAAGGAAAGCGAGAGGCTGAGGTGGGATGGGCGGAGGACAGAATTATATGCCTGTGGACGGGTTCTTTTTTGTTGCTGGTCTGTGCTCGCCGTCGGTGAGCGTGGGGCCGCAAGTCGCACTCTGCGCACTACCGGTGCAGTGCTGTGTAAAAACACTGCACTGGATACGGGCGAAAACGTCCTCATAGTCTGGCCCAGCATTTTTCCCTCCTCATGTCTCTAGTAGCGCAACGAGAAGGCCATGTGCTCGTCCAAGCAAACACTACAGGATCTTATGTATCTGAGTGTCAGCCTGGATTGCCAAGTGGCTGTTCGTTACCTGTTAGAGCCAGGATACTACCCCATCTACGACACAGGCAAGTCCCATCGGCACGAGATGGGCGGTAATTTGGAAAGGGCTCAGTAAGAAGAGCTTGCCACCACGCCGGCACGGGCAACGATACGCTTTTGAAGTCCCACAATGAAATGCAGTGCATGACATACTACAAAGCAGTGGCGAGCTGCTTACTACTTTTGGAAATGTTTGCTTTGCTGGAAGGAAGAAAAAAATCTAGGATCTAATGTCAAGGCAACTGCCTCACTTCCGTGTTCGCACGCATGAAAAATGAAGTAAAAACAAGAAACGAGAGACAGCGATGTATGATGAGCGCAACTCAGTTGAAGGGACTCAGGGACTATTTTCTCCTTTGGTTTGTATCGTTCTTGAGCGCAACACACGTATTGAATCTTGTGAGAGAAATAGGTGGGCACAGGCCGACTACCGCAACCGGAAGGTGGCCAGGGTTTGTTGTCATGCACACTGGCGACACGTATTTCGCCGAACGCTGACTTCACAAACTGGGAGCAGCTCACTGGCTTACAACAGCTTCAAACGAGCTTCTGCCTCACGCACACAAGATCATCGCGCGGCGTTGTGTCCGAAGCTACACGACAGGCCTTGGAAGCACCAAGCGTGGAAATTGCAGAACGTACTTGGATTGGTGTGTGCTGCACGTTCTGCGAAGCTGTATATTTCACCTCGCACGTCGCTCACGACAGACCGTCGAGGAATTTGGATTAGTGAGCCGACATTGCAGACCAGCAGCTACGTATGCGCGGAGCATGCTAGTTCGTGCCACTGTGTGTCGATCCTGTGGCGGGTTTAAGGCTCGAAAACCCCGCTCACGGAAACGGAGCAACGCAGAGAAACTCGTAACGGAATCGTTTGGGGCACGATTCTGTTGTAAGCTGTGACAGAGCCACTCGACCGAAGGTGTCGCAGACGGGTTCAGGAACCTGTGCGAGATCCAACGAGAGGCATGCATGAGCACAGCGCCTCCTCTCGACCCGAGGATGGCGCGTCTCACGTGCGTTCGTGCGTGCACTTGTAGTTGTGTGTGAAGAGCTGTGGTGCACGGGTACGGGGAGGGAGGAGGGCAAGGTTGAGAGCTCTATCTGCCTCCGCCCTGTCGCCTGTTTTCCATTGTTTGCGGCGCGATGCGCATGAGTTCATCCCGCAGCCCGTTGGAATGCGGGAGGTCGAACGTGACCTTCGACGGGTCCGAGCTGGGGGGACCGTACAGAGAGCCGGGGAATCCGCCTCGTTTGTCGGCAGAAAAGCCAGACGCCGAGCTGCTCTCCACGACAGGCGCGCCGCCCACAGGCAGCGGCGCCGGGTACGACGGCGACGCTGTCCTGTAGCGGTCGTCGTGGTGGTCCTCGTCCCCGACGAAAGACGAGAGAAGGTCTTCAATCTTCCGGTTGTGGCGCGAGTGCCTCGCGAAACGCTGCGCGTCGAGGGGCGCAGTGTCTGTCGAACTACTAGGATACCCGCCTGTTATTGTGTGCGTTTGCAAGTCACATCACCTTCTGTTCTCGGTTGTGACCGACGATGTACTCCCCGGACTAACCAGAGTGCAGCGCAGCTCCTGTCAGCCCAACAGGTCGGTCGGGAAACACGCGTGGGAACGTTTCTCTTCCATCCCGTACGCTTACTTTAGTTGCTTTCAATTCCGTTGTGTCCGTGAACGAAGCGGGCTTTTTGTTTCGTTGCAGCATTTGAACTATGTTTCGTCCCTTCCGTACCAGTGTACCAATACAGAAGCTCTGGCGATCGGTGGGTGACGGTTGTGAAGGAACTCCATTCCAATAATTGGGGATGGCATCGTGAGTGACAAAGTAAAGACGCTCTAGCTTATCCTGCGTTTGCTAGGTTCGATCCCGTCACAAGCTCGGACCTTTTCGGAGGCCATTGCCGCGTCTTTTTTTTGGCTCTGTACCTCCGGCTCTGGTCCTCCCTTGCACTCGTTCTGGAAGTCAATTCTCTCCGGAGACCTGGCTTCGAGATTTATGTGCCCCACCTCCCGGGCCTGGCTAAATGTATCCAAGTCAAGACATACTGGAAGGTGCGAAGTCTTCTCCGACGTCGTGACTGAGGATGCTGCGATCGCCATACTTCTGCGCCATAAGAAACAGCAGTTCGCGCTCTTTGCCTTCGTACTCGTCAACGAGGGTTTCGACAAGCCCGAGTTTGTTCGGATTGTGCTTCTGATAGTACCTGCGGCGGTGAATTGCTTTGGAAAGTAGCCAACTACCAGAATGGTCGACGCATCAGCTTCTTGAGTCTTGCTATTCGGAGGACCGGAAACCAAAGACGGACCGACTCCATCTCTTTCCGCGTAAGTAAAACACGTGTAGTGTTTTGCGCCTTTGGAAAAGCCTTCTCCAGCTCCAGCGCCGGCCCAAGAAAATGAGGTCAAACGACCAATGGATGAACCCGCCATGCTGGACACGGAATATGGCTCAAGGCTGACGATCCTGCATCTAACTCTGAAACGGCGTCTGGTGGCGTCGTTGGGTAACTACGAAAAGAAGGCAGGTGTTAATCCGCGTCGTGATCAAGTGCACTCTCAATTTCTCACGCCACCAGCGCCTTTATCTGAATAGAAAGGACTCGACCCTCAAGGTTCCATACACTATCTCGGAGTCCGACACCTTGTGTACTGTATAACACTCTTCGAAGAAGCATCATGCTAGCACCAACCATGCATGAAAGGCAGTGTCCTGCCTAAAGACCGAAATAAGATTCCTCTTCCCGGCCAAAGGAGAGGAAACCGGGCGCACCTGGTCACGATGTCGCGCATGCGCGCTTTTCGAGGCGTCTCGCCACGCTTCTGTGCGTAGGACCGCGAGTAAGCAGCGGCAGCTGGTTGGTAGGTAGGCGAGGACTGGTCGCCGTGGGCGAGGTACAACGGGGCTGTGTTGGGGAGGGGCCCGTCTCTGCGGTTGATGTTCGTGTTGTGGTACCGCGACTCGGCCCTGCTGGCGGCTGCGGACCCGACGACGCCCGAGAGCTGCTCGTTGCTTTTGAGGCAGGCGTCGAAGTCGATGCCGACCTGCCCGATCTCTGCCTTGCTCTGCCGGATCTCGCCCTCCAGCCACTTCGTCCACGACGCTTGCTGCTCGGAGAGCGTCCGCAGCTCTTCGCCGTCGTCGCGGGTGCGGGCGAGCGAAGCGTTGACGCTAGCGATCGCCGTTTTGAGGTCGTTCGCCTCGGCTTCGAGCATCTTCCGTTCGCCGTCGAGGACGGTCCGCTGCGCTTCGAGCGCGTCGTCGAGCTCTCGCTCCATGTCCTTCGTCAGCTGCTGCTTCTTCGCGAGATCGTCGGTGATATTCATCGCGAACGGCTGCCCGCACGACGGACACATCGTAGCAGTGGACACCGGCCGGTTTCGGATCCCTGGCGTCGCGCGGATCGGCCGCGCCTTCCACGACAGCGTCGAGATCTTCAGGTGCTGCAGCGGCAGCGTGCCGGATACTTGGACCTGCGGAGGGGAGGGGTCGTTGTTATTGGTGCTGGTTTTGAGGGATAAGGAAAAAGGTAAGAAATATTTTTGCGGTGGCCTCCGCCGGTCTGGTAGTTCGTGCTACCTCCGTTCTTTTACACTCGTTCTCTTCTCTACTCACTACTGTACGTACTCTTTCACTCTTTTACTCTCTTTGGCTAGCCAAAAAATACTCCTGCGGCCGACACCACGAACACATTCGCGGAGGGGGGGTAATTATCACGTATTTCCGGTGATATGTGCTGTTCGTATCACCGACGACAGCAGCCCTCCCTGGGGCAGTGGATACGTATCCGTATCCTATTTCTTCCAAAAATGCAAGGATACGTGCTGGATACGTGGTGTGCAGACAGTACGGGTAGTGAGTAATACGTGCAGCAGGAGGTCATCAAAATACACCCAGGTGCAAACGAAAAGGCAGCGCACCGCCGCCAAGCCGGCGGCGAAGCCCGCCGGAAAGCCACAGCAGTTCAGCGCAAGGCAGGAGATCCGATGTGGAAGGCCGTCACCGTGGTCACGGACGACGGGAAACAGAAACTTGTTCAGTGCAAATCTTGTGAAATTCAGGTCAGTGTCGTGTCTTCTGCTTCGCGTATTGGTGTGCACATTTTGGGTGGGCCTGGCCTCCGCAGTGTGCGCCAAAGCCCGAACAGAGGAGGTATTCCTTGCAGTAGTGGTTCCGGGGCTGATGGCAAATGCTGCTTATGTTTCTCATTTTCTTGTACAAGAGGTCCGCATGCCGCGAAACAGACCGGTTTGGTTTGAACTTGGTATGCAGCAAGGCCTTGTAGTAAGGCTAACCCGACAGTATTGCGGGCACGTATCCAGGGGGGAGGATCGTTGTTATTGGTGCTGGTTTTGTGGGAAAAGGTAAGGGAAAAAAGACAGGCGCTTCGTTTTGTTTGTGCGTGCCGGTTGATCGTTTTCCCACTTGTATTTACCCTGTGTGTATTCAGGTAAGGAATTCTGACCAACCACCAAAACACGCTGCCTACGTCTTTTTAGCCTGCACAATACATTGAAGGGCAACCCACAAGATTGTTAGTACTAAAAAAAAGGGTTCTTTTTGCGGTGGTCTCCGTTGGTCTGGTAATCCGTGCTCCTTTACACTCGTTCTTTTCTCTACTCTTTCACTCTTTTACTCTCTTTGGCTAGCCAAAAAAAAAGGACTCCTGCGACCGACACCACGAACACATTCGCAATGAATGTGGCCCCCCACGTGCGTACATGCTGAGCATTGAGTTCTTTAAGGTGCAAGTGCCATCAAGGCAGGCGAGCACTATGTTGAGCAGGGGTTGCCATGTAACCCGTATCGGTCTGAGTCCAGGGAGGGGGGGGCGTTGGTTCCTTCTAGGTTCCGGGAGCTGCAAGGGTTCGAAACCTGATGATCTCGCTTCCCACTGCTTTGGGCGGAGTGGGTGGATGGGAAAACAACGAATCGTGTGGGGGAATGAAGTCTTGTACCAGTTTGTACCTAGTCGGTGACTATTCTCCAAAAACCTGCGTCGCCCACTACCGATTTGCTTGCCCGTTAACGCAGGAAATTCCCTGTGCATACCTCGTTGTATCTAGGGATGTCGGCTGTCATTGTCGCGACGCCGGTTTCAGGTCCGGTAGGTTCGAGCGCTGGAGGTGGCATGTCAGGCAGCTGGCCTGATGGCGGCTCCGGTATATCAGGGTCAATCTCGCCGCTTTTGACTTTGTTAAGGTACTCTTCGTCTTCCGCCGTCAGCCGCCTCAAGATCAGGTGCCGGTTCGGGAAGAACTCCGGCGCCTTCGCGACGGTGGTCCACAGCATCGGCTTCCCGCTCTCCTTCGGGTCCAAGTCCTGCGGCCGCGCCTTCTGCGCAGGGACCAATATGAAAAGGTGGACGAAGTCCGTCGCTGATGTGCCGCTGGCGGCATACTTCTTGCTCTCGAGCGCCTTTATCAGCTCCGGAACGCTGTTCTCCAGCGGCGCGTCATCGTTCAGCTGCCAAACAACGTGATCCGGCGCCTCGGTTATAGGCGCCGACGTATGCACGTCGATATGCATCGTGGCAATACTCCCCTGCTCCTGCGCCCCCCGCCTTTCCCGCCTGATGGAGGTTGTGAATCCTCGAGTATTGCTGAGGTAACTGGCTAGGTTTTGGAGTCCCCCGAGCAACAGGGGACGTGTTTGATGATTTATTGCCCTGTTTCGTGGAAACCGATCGATTGGTGTCGGTGATTAGGCAAGCTGTGCTCACCGGGTGCGGCACAATCGCAATTTTGCGTCGAGATTTGACAATCGCTCTGTGCTGCGTCCAGCACAGCGATTGTCGCACCCCGAGGGCGAAAAGCGAGAGGCCGTTCCTCCGTAGGATTTCGCGAACTCCGCACTCGACTTCATGATGTCACACATGCAGGAATGATACGCCTCTCCCTCGTGAAAGTGAAACAGCTTCCTAGCTGAGACACTCCAGTGTCTGCTGTCCTCTGTTTGGAAGAAATGTGAAAACGGGTTTTTGCCTAGAGGCAGTCATGTTATTCTGCAGACCCCTGGTACTTCTGAAAATCCCTGCGCGTTAGTGCTCCTGGTCAACTGCAGCATGTTACGCATGTGAGCCGGAGCTAGCGCACTGCCGCCGGCCTCCTTCCGGTTTGCCGTTGGCAGGCAAGCCCCAGGTAACGCGCCTTGGTTTGAAGCAGCGGTGCGGGCGAAAGAAATGGAACACGCAAATGATTGTTGTTGCGGCGTGGTGGGCGACGCTCCCTCGCACACGTTCAATTCCTTGATTTCTTTTGGAGGCGAAGGTTGCACACAAGCTGGGGTGCGGGCCAGAGGTGATAGATGGAGCAACCGCTGATGATGTTGTGGGGGATAGTCGAGCAAATGGAGGAAGCGTGAGCGGGCAGCTATGCATAGTGGGGATAGTGAGCCCACAACAAAATCAAGAGGGTTTCGGATTTTTGATCGGAGAGACCTATTGGTGACTGGGTGCCACCTTTGTCAAGCGGTGTCCAGGCTAGCCTCTGGCCGATAGGACAACGTGGGTAAGGTCGGAAAACTGAAACAACATTGCGGATATCAGTTCGTTAGGACCGAGCTAAAGTCACACCTCAGGTCACCACCTCCCACAGAGTGACGGCCGTTCTCTGAGAGGTTTGCGCACTCCAAACGCGACTTCTACGCGCTCGAAGGGCAGAAAGTCTCTGCAAGAACGATCGGTAACTGGAGGTGGTGTCACTCACCTGTGCCTCCTTTGTGAAATAGTATTTCTGCCTGAGGCACGGTTGAATGGTGTTGGCAAATAGTCCAGCCGCCCGCATGTTCGTTGGCCAGCCTACGAGAGAGCACCGCCAGCTTCGGGAAGGTGCCGCAACATCTCCTGCGCGCTTATCCTTCAAAGTCGGGGCGATAGTGTCTTACGAATGAAGCAGGTGAAGCCTCTGCCCGCCCGACTTTTTTGCGGAAGTTCAGGTGAAGCAGGCTTCACCTGTCTTCGCGAGATTTTCTTTTGGCAGAGGCCACTAAGAGGGGAGGCCTTGACCCCCGGATGCAACAGAAACCCCAACCAAATGTCTTTCCAGGGCGCTGGGACTTTGGGGGGTCACAAGTCTGTTGTGAAGAGGGGACGTCGCAGCGACATGCTTCTCTTCGCATTCTCTTTTCACTCTGGCTTGGGAAGGGCGGACTGCTTGTAGTCGATGAAAGGCTGGATGTTGTCGACGACCAGCTCGACTCTCGGTGCCAGATCATCGCTGATGCTCTGGCCAGTCGACGAGAGCAGAGCAAGCTTCTGGGACAGCACGTTCGAGAACTCTTTGAGGTGCCTCAGCATGTTGAGATTCTGCATGACGTCGTTCCACTCATCGTTGGAGAACACGTCGACGATGCAATTTGCGGCCTCGACGTTCGTAGCGAGCGATTCGTCCTTCAAGAAGTCCATGCACAGCTGCCCCCCTTGCTTCAGCGCGGCCCAGTTGAACTCATCCCCTTTCGGTATCCGCTGCAGCGCCTCGGCCAAGAACCGGAGAATGCTCACGAAGAAGTCGGCGTTGGCGACGGCGGGACCCTGCCGCCTCTGCCGGGTGAAGGTGATCAGCTTCCCGACAAAGGGCACGTCGACCGGCGTGTCGTCCTCGTCGCTTTTCCGCAGGACGGTCCACAGGCACGTCGAGAGGTTCTGCAGGCGCGACAGAATGCGGCCTTCCGCAGCAGGGCACGGGTCTTCCGCCCTCCGCTCTTGCAGCTGGGCAAGCATTTCCGCATCCCGGGCGAAGACGCTCTGTAGGGCGCTCCACAACGCGGGGGGCGAGCCCACTGCGGCCAGAGGTAGGACGGTCATCAGGTCCAAGAGGAGGACGATCATTGCTCGTTCTAGCTGGTCGTACTCCTCTTGCACGGCTTCCAGAGGTGTCGCGATGCAGTTTCGGAGGGCTTTGTCGACGTGGGGGTTAGCACAAGGCGCCAGAACCACCGCTGCTTTAACCCCGACGAGACCTCCGAAGTTCTTGCCCACGATGAGTGCACCGATTGCACTCTTCCGGAAGGCTTCCTGTGATTCGTTTGGCGAGAACAGTTGAGTCGCGGAGACAAATCCTTGAAAAGGGGTAGATTGAAGATATTTCGTATTATTTGCTCTTTCTCGCGAAGAGGGGAAGGTCGGTGCTTTTGGATACGTTAGGGTTCCGACTCCCGCAATCGTCAGCACAAGTTAAAGAGGTCTAGCTAACTATTCGCTGCAGGAGCATACTTTGAAGTAGCAATACGCTCCCTTGTTTGGGTTGCCCGGCGGTTCCAGTTGGAGAGTGCAGAAAAGAGCAGGCAGGGGTCCTCAATAGCTGGCAAACCTTCTCACAAGCAAGAGACCCTTGCTGGAGGTCACATTCTGAGACTTCTCATTCTGTTATTGCTCTGATGATCGTCCACGTAAAGCGACCACGTTCCCTTCAGAGGTTTCGCACTGGAGTGAGAACGCGAGCACGATTTCATCATCCCGGAATCACTCTGTTTACCCTGGCCTCTTTCGGTCAACCTGCTCTACGGTCAACCACTGAAAAGTCTGGTTCTCTTAGCTTCCCCGTGCGGTCATTTACCAACCACGAAGATCATGTTGCAGTGTGCAAGGCAATCCGTGGCGGACTACTTTGTGCTGTTCCTTCCTACCAGCCTCTCCTTGACATGGTCCGGCCGCATACCACCGGATATTTTTTTGCAACTAGGATGATCGAGAAGTAAAGGCTGGGCATGTGCTCTCGTAGTAGTTTGCCAAAGGAATAACAAGCAATACCTCTTCGTCGTCGTCGTCTCCTCTGCCTTCTTCCGCGCCGCAAATGATGTTTGCGCTGATCTCCAAAGCGCTTTTCATAACCTTCATCTCCGTTACGACGTTCTCGATTTCGGGTTTCTGCAGCGCATTAATTGTTTTTGGAGGTGTTGTTCAGGATGATTTTCAGCATCCCCAGATCGATCCTTGAGGGGAAATCTTAGTGTAATGTGTGGAGGGGAGAAGTTTTGCAGGCCACCCTTTCCCCCCGCCGTACTGCTGCTCCCTGCAAACATAACCCTGCGTCCTGACAATTATCATTGCAATTAATAAGCAAAACGATGCAGGATACAAGCGGCGTGCATGTGGTACGTGAGACATCTTTCTAAAAGGATTCAGTGTGTGAAGCAGGACGCTGCACAGAGAACTAAAACAACACAACAGATGAACGGCACATACGTCGCCCTTCCGCTTGCCAGCCTCTGTGAGCAGGCTTTCACAAGAACGATGCGGGTTGATGTCATTGATGTACCGTATCAGGCAGTCGACGACCTGTGTGTGAGGTTCATGTGTGCACGCGGTCGCGGCCCTGGGAAAGGCGTGAGTAGCGTATGGGAAGTCGTGTACTCTTCGCGTTTTCTGAAACGAAATAACAGGTGTGCATACCGCGGGTACAGTTGACGCATCGAGCTGCCGAAGCAGCCCAGAACAAGTGACCTGAACGAGGTTCTGGTTCGGGGTGCCAGCCGGCTGCTGAAGTGTGTCAATCAAGTGTTTTTGAGAGGTGACAGGCACGCGGGACCGAAGCGTGTGCAGCGCCATGTCGTTGTCTTCGCAGATGACCAGCAGCAGCTCCGCGGCCGCGATGGCCAGCGTGCTGGACGACGAGCACACGCCGTGCATCGGCAGGCAGTGCAGCAGCATCTCGAGGAACTCGGCGTCTCCCGAGAACGCGTCCACCACCGCCTCGACGAAGTAGGCGGCGGCGGAGACCAGCTGCACGAGCTCGATGGCGATCTCTCCGAGGATCTGCGCGTCAGCCGGCTCCGGTTTGTCGTCGTCGTCGAGCCTGCCGGGGAACAGACCCTCCGTACTTTCGCTCGCGGCGGCCATTGCCGCGTCTCCCTGCTTCTTGTCGGACTTCGCTTGTTTCTCGGCGTCGGCGGGCGGCGCGCTGGCGAGTTGCTCAAGCGCGGTCTTCAGCAGCGCTTTGAGGGTGGCCGGCGTGTGCTTCGTCAGGAACGACTCTGCCTGCGGGGCCTCGCCGTTGAGGATCAGGTTTTCCAGCGCGCGCACAGCGACCAGCCGCACGGATGCCGACGAGTCGCCGAGCAGCTGCGAGAGCCCCGCCACCGCGCCGCAGGCGGCGAGCGTCGGGATGGCGTCCTTTTCGAGGGCGAGGGCCGCGACGTCGCACGCGCCCTGCCAGCGCTCGTTCCGCTTGTCGCTCGTCAGCCGCTTCACCGCCGGCACCATCTTCACCTGCTGCACGTCCTGCGGCAGCGGGCATTCCGGCAGGTCGGGCGCCTTCGCCACTGCCTTCGGCTTCGTTTTTTTCGCCTTTCCCATTTTTCCTGGTCTTCTCCTCTGTTGTTTGTCCCCCACCTGCGTGCTTAGGTATGTGGTTCGGACTCCTGACGTCCGCACATTGAAAGTTTCACTGCCGTCTCGTGGTGAGTCTGACGGGGCGCTGGCGAACGGTCTTCAGCAGCACTTTGAGGGTGGCCGGCGTGCTTCGTCAGGAACGACTCTGCCTGCGGGGCCTCGCCGTTGAGGATCAGGTTTTCCAGCGCGCGCACAGCGACCAGCCGCGCTGTTGCTCTTGAGGCACACATCCTGTTTTCTATTGCTGTTGCTCTTGAGGCATACATTCACTTTTCGTTCGGAATACATTGCAATGATGCAGGGCTCTGTGTAGACAGCATCTGCTTTGTCCCAGCATCTTTCAACAACGACGGATGCCGACGAGTCGCCGAGCAGCTGCGAGAGCCCCGCCACCACGCCGCAGGCGGCGAGCGTCGGGATGGCGTCCTTTTCGAGGGCGAGGGCGCCGCGACGTCGCACGCGCCCTGCCAGCGCTCGTTCCGCTTGTCGCTCGTCAGCCGCTTCACCGCCAGCACCATCTTCACCTGCTGCACGTCCTGCGGCAGCGGGCATTCCGGCAGGTCGGGCGCCTTCGCTTCGGCTTCGTTTTCTTCGCCTTTCCCATTTTTCCTTGTTGTGGTTCCTCTCTCGCTTGCGCGGGTATGTGGCTCGCACCACATCGTCATGGCGTTCGCACATGAAAGCCTCACTGCATCTCGTCTCGTGGTGCTACCGGCTGCCCGCTAAAACACCCCCTTTCAGGCCCTCACCGCCTCGCCATGTTTTTCGCGTCAAAGTTCCTTTTCTGGCTCTCTGCTCCCTTTGAAAAAGGTTGAGCTTTGGGCCAGAGCGGGAGCTTCCCGGCGCGGAGAAGAATGGGGATGGAGGTGTTGCGCTCAGGAGCACAGGGTATCAGGTGGGCGCAGGTGACTCTCGCTCGCTGCTCTCCCCTTCAGGCGGTCCACCCCTACCGGTTTGGAATTGCGTCGTCTGGGGCTCCGTGAGCCACGCCGAGGCGCGCTTTGCCACGCAGCGGCAGATTGTTGCCTGCCCTCTGACCCAGATGAGCGAGTGCGTCATCAGGCTTGCCTGCTGCGATCTTTGCCTTCCCATTCCTTCTGTTTGCGCGGAGCGCTCACTGCCCTGCTTGCAGTGAGTCTCTGACCTCGTCTGCAGCTGGTTTTGAACATACAGCACAGTCTAACAGAGATGGATGGGTCCGGCTTCTGGTTATCTTCAAAGGGGTTCGCTTGTGTCTCATGCTTTCGAGAGCTCGCCAGCACATGTTGGTGTTCTTTGCCGTTCGATGACGAACAATGCGCTCCACTGTTTTGTAGCAGAAGCCAGAGGACAGTGTTGCAGTGTTGTTTCTTAAAAAAGCGCACGGAAGTGCGCAATTTTGTTAGACTTCAGAACCCTTGCCTTGCTTCGCAGGCCGGGGCAAGAACAGAATGGAGGGTATGGACGCTGCTAAGTAAGCTTACAGCGCATCTGGCGAGTTGCACCAGCCGTCGGCTAAAACTGGCTCGTGCTTGACTGCTGCAACCTGCCGCAGCATTTCGGAGACTGATTCGTTGTTGCCTGCGATGCCCTCGGCGGCCTTCAGAAGCAGTTCGTAGTCTGCTGGTGACACTGTCGTGCCTGCCAGGATGTCCTTCTGCAGCATTTCACCGCCACGATCGATCTCGAGGGCGATCGTCGTGTTGGGCCGGAGGCACGAGACCGCTTCCAAGAACGAGTTCTTCGACTCCACCTGTTGGAAGATAGCAGGTACAAGACGAAAAGAGCAAATTCAACGCTGGAAAGAGGCTGCCGCGTGGATTGGATGCCCCTGGCCTGTGCCGCACTCAAACACAGGCTCTGCCGCTCCTTCAGGTTCACAAGCGGTGCATCGCGCGTTAACGCAGGAAGATGGTCCGCGTGTTGTTTCCATGTACAGGCTGCCTCGCCAAGGGAAGCAAGCTTCTCCTGTTATAACTGCTTGCTTTCAAGGACAGGTACGGGGGGGGGCGTGTTTTGCACACCTTGTTCCCGGCCAGTTGCAAAATTGCATCGCAGCGCTTTAATCCGCAAGCCTCCGCCGGCGACCGCGGCCGGATGCCGACGATGCGAACAATCGGCCGGCCTTCCTTCCGAAAGTCAGCCACGGCAACGCCGAAGCTGGCCTTGCAACCGTCCAGCTGCCGCAGGGCGAGCTTACGCAGTTCGAGGTGCGGGTACGGAGGCAGGCTCCCAGACCCTGCCTCCGCTTTGTCTCCGCCGTTCGGCCTGGGGTCCGGTTCACGTGAGTCTGCCACCTCTGCCGCTACTCCTTCTTCCGCTTCGTCTTTGCACGAAGACCGGCGGGGATCGCGGGCAGTGCTGGCAGAAGGCAACTCGTCTGGTTTAGTGTCTGACTGCCTGTTCTCGGTGTAGGACAACGCAACACGGTCGCGGTTGGCGATGAGCTCGTCCTTGGCCTTGCTCTCGGCGAGTGCTTCGAGATGGCGTTTCATTGCGATCGCGACATCAAGCGACATCAGTTTTCCATCTTGGAAGATGCCGCGGAACGCCTTACCGTCAGCGCAGGTGAAGACGCCAGGCCCGTGCGGCTTGTCAGCCTGCCAGCCGCCTTCGTACATGGCGCCCGTGTCCTTGTATTGCAGGGTCCCTTCCCCGTGCTTTTCGTCGTTGAGCCACGTGCCGTCGTAGACGTCTCCGTTTCCGTACCAGTACCGGCCCGGGCCAGATCGCTTGTTCGCCCGAAACGCGCCCGAGTACTTCTCGGCAACCCCATCGCACACTGCGTACGTCATCTCGCCCTGGCCCATGCGTTTCCCGCCGCTCCACTGCCCGACGTACACGTCGCCGTTTCTGCTGCGGTACTTCCCGGTGCCGTGCCGCTGCTGCGCTTTAAAGTCGCCCTCGTACTTCGCGCCGCTGGCGTAGGCGTAAACGCCTCTGCCGTCGATCGCCCCGTGCACCCAGTGCCCCGTGTACGTGTCTCCGTTTTCGAAAATCTGCGTGCCGACGCCGTGCTGGCGGCCGCCGAGGGTGGCGCCCCAGTACCCGGGCTTCAACGGCCGGTCGTGTGTCATTGCGGTGCGCGGGACTGCGAGGCTTTCGCCCGCATCATGCGGCCTGCCGCTGTCTTCGTATCGTTGTGTCTTCGTGTTTTTGTGTCTCTTTTGCGTTTTGTGAGTAGGACGTGGTCGTTTTAAGCGCAATTCGGGCGATAAACGCACTCAAAACGTCGGACAGGCGCTGATAAGTTCTTCCCCTCAGCAGTTCGAGACACCTGCTCGGCCGGTACCAAGAGAGTCCAGAAGTGTTCGACTACTCCGTGCCTGGTGGAGCTGCCCGCCCTGCTTTTGTAAGCTGCAGGGTTCGAACGTTTCAGTCAGGATTGCTGCGTCACAGGGACGGTACACGTAAATGACGCCTCCTCGCCATTGGAAATTGCGGAGATCGTTTGCACAGGCACACGTAAGCCGAGTTCTGCGTGCGCAAGCTCCGGAGGGACCTCCGGATGAAGGTCCCGGTTGTCTGAATCGCGTCTTCTTTCTTGTCTCATCTAGCCGCTTGAGTTACCCAAGCCTACCTCAATTTGGCTAATTGCATCATGAACACGAGGCTGATGGTTCATTTCCATGCCTAGTGCTTACTACGAACCGACAAAGGTCTTTGAAAGAGGGGAAGAGCAAAGAGAAGATTTTTGAGGGAAGGATTCGTGGGAGCTGTTCTCGCAAATGTGCGGATCGCCATTGCTGGCACTCGCAAGGAACAGGGGAATGAAGAAGAAGCGGGGGACGTGCCCAACGCAGTGTAAATGCAGGGGCCGGAGTGTTATTGTGTAGGCCCTGTAAAAGGGCATGTCGAACCCTTTCGCAGTAGGACTGCCTCATTCCTACTTTCGCAGCACAATCAAGCTTCGTAGGGATCGTCCCGAGAACTTTGTCACGTGCATTGGTGCGCCAGGGGGTCAAAAGATCAATGTTCTGAAGCGGGTCTGTTCAGCACTCTTCGTGGCAGCGAATGAAGGCAAGTTCGTAGCAACACTCATTTCTCGAAGTGCCTTGAGTCATGCACTGTTTCGCCGCAGCTTTCGCGATAAGCACGCCGCTCAGCATCTGAGAGAACATAGGCATTTTTCAGCATGCACCGAAGCTTCTCCACGAGGGACCTCGTCGGAACTAAGGTGTGGAACCCGTGGCAGAGGCGGTAAGGCTACGATCCGGTTTAAAAGCCGTCATGAGGTCTTTCGCAAGCGTTCCACCTCCGCGGATAATGCAGCAATGGTACGCTTGGCCCCGTCGTACTGCTCGGTGAGGGCCCCGATGGCTGTTCGGTCCTGCGCCAGGAGTTCGGCGGCCTCCTGCAGCTTCTCGGTGAGGACCTGCTTTTCCTGCTGCAGGCACAGCACCCGCTCCGCGTCGGGCAGCCGCGCGCTGTGCGAGTCGAAGCGCTCGTCGAGGGACACGACGGGGCTGAACCCCGTCAGCGCCGTTTGCAGCGGGAGCAGCTCATTGACGTCGTGCGGCTCTTCGCAGCGCGCCATCAGCGGCGAGGTCTCGTCGAGCCCTTCCGGGAACTCGAGCTTGTCCTCCACCGCCTCGTCCCAGCGCCGCTGGAACACGCGCCAGTTGGCTTTGTGCCCGATGTCGAAGATGTCAAAGTCGATGTCCTGCGATGCGTTGTGCTGTGTCTACCACATTCAAGATACTCTTTCACCAGGAACCACGCCTCAGTCCCGCCCTGAGTTTTTTATGGACGACGCACAACTTGTATTAGTTTGCCTGACTGCGAGTAAAATGTTGAAGGAGCAATCCACGTCGCGTCTAAAGAATTCCGTCGGGCCAATAAACCTCCGTTACCGCAATCTCGCGTTCAATCGTCGTAGCAGTCGTCATCGTCGAGCTGTAGAAGCAGCCGGACAGGAGGCGCAGGGGCAGGCCATGCTTTCGCTTTTACCCTCGCAGGGGGGAAAATCTTAGTTTCGTGTTCAGGCGCTACTTGCCTCTCATGTGTTTGATGGGGGGGGGGGGGCGCGACCCGCCACCGGCAATCCCGACTGCCCCATCTCGGTCTCGAAAGGTTTAAGCCCTGTAGTGATGAGGAGGTTGACCAGGTTCCAAGCCGCCTTCTGCACAACACGGCTACAGCGCGAGGTGCGGCTCTGCCTAGGTGCGTAGGCGATTGCGTGCAACAGCTGCATCAGACGCAGGTTGATCCGTGAGCTCGCTACGAGATGAGGAGGGGCGCCGCTCACCGTCAGTTTCGGGACCTGACTGCTGCCCCCGGGCTTGTGTCGGAAAGAAAACGTATGGGTGTCGAAAAAGGAACGCAAATGGTTACCTGCAGCATCTTTACCATCTTCCGATACCGCCGGTATCCCGCGCGATCTTCGATAATGTCGGGTTGTTCCTGATTTGCGGTGGATGAGGTGGGGAGCACGAACCAAAATTTTCAAATCGCGCTTGAGAGACGAGA
The DNA here is from genome assembly GCA_030068145.1 of Diplonema papillatum. Lineage (NCBI taxonomy): Eukaryota > Euglenozoa > Diplonemea > Diplonemida > Diplonemidae > Diplonema > Diplonema papillatum. Next base: position 85,251 of record JAPJBO010000503.1, on the reverse strand, counting down.
TAGCAAAAGTCGCTTTTGTGTGTGACTGCCGCCTGGTCGGATGCCCGCTTGTTTTTACGCTGGTCCAGATCAGCACCAACTCTCAAAAGACGCTGCCTACGTCTTTTTAGCCTTCGTTTCGACAACCCGCAAAGCTGGTGATACTAAACATAAAAAAGAGAACAGACGTACCTCGACAAGGTCTTCCAATACTTTCTCGACGTCAGCACAGCGCTGAAGCACGAAGCGGAACAACAAGAACATTCGCCGCCGGTTGTCGGGCCACGACGAATCGTGGAGCGGGGACCACGACGAGACCTGCTCAAACGCAGACGTCCACTCTTTGATGAGGTTCGACACGTTTTCCAAACGCTCGCGCCCTGTGAGTAATGCGCCGTTGTGTTAATTATACATGGCAACGGTACGCATGGTTTGAACTTGATTTGCAGCAACAATCTGTGACGATAGCCTACAACGGTACGAGTGTGTGAACGCGCGTATGTGTGCGTGTATACCATGGCTTAAAATAAGGAACGTCTGAAGCTAGTCGATACTGCATTCGCTAGTGTATGGGGATTGCAAGGACGTGCTTGGAATGGGTATGTGCTCAAAACCGCATTGGTCACGTCTGCGCCGTGTTTCGGTCCTTTAAGCCACGGACACATAAGGCGGACCATAATCAGCGCGGAACCCGAGTGTCTGCAGACAGGACTGCGGTGTGAGTCTGGTTTGTCAGGCGGCTGTTCGTAGCTCGTCACAGCCGTGTATGTGGGGAACAATCTCCCGAGCACCGGTTCGGCAGCCGGGGCAAGAGCGAATCTGCCTCGAGGGGGGTCGTGCCCGTCGAGTTCGCGGCCAAGACCCGACGCTCTTTTGACGCTGGGACATCCGGAGGAGCGCATGTGGGCGCGGCAGTCAACCAGATCTCGGCGGCCAGGAAGGAGGGCTTGCTCAGGCACCCTCAGAAACAGAGGACAGGCGAGGCAACGCACGCTTCGACGTGGCTCTACGGAGCGCACAACGCCCCACATTACCTCAAGTCCGGGCTGACAACACAGTCCGACTGAGGCCGAGAATGCAGCTGGCTACCGGGTGCGCCGACTCTGCGGGGGGGCCTTGGCGAGGGAAGCGCTGCTCGGCCCGGTCGTAGAGGACAGGTCCTTTGCAAAACACCCGCACAATTATGCAAGTAGATGTCCTGTCCGAGCGTGGGTAGAAGAGGAGGTGAATCGGTTGATCGATGCAGCGATCACCTTCCCTCTGCCGTCCGATAGGTGCGAAGCCGCGAAGCGGAACACGTACGCGGCCATCGCAGCACAAGCCCTGGATCAGCAGCAGGTCCGCACTGACACACCTTCGGCGCCCGGGGGGAAAATCTTAGTTAGTAGTAGGGAGACTCAACGCCAGAGCTGCGGGCGCTGTCGGCTAGCTAGTGGCCCTGCACTATAGTATTACGCATAAAAACAAAGAAGCATACCAAGTTGCGTGCAGCGCAGGGGTGCCGGGCGGTTTGTGCCGTACGAGTCCGGTGGTAGCTGCGGGTCAAGCTCGTCGCTAGTCGTGCTGAACAGGTCGCCCACGTCGAGGTATTCCAGGGCCTTGTGGATGATCGTATTCGCTACTTTGGTGTACAACCGCTCAAGGTCCGCTTGAGGGATCTGGGCACGCGAGCAGCCGCTCAGCAGGAACAGCGCGACGTGGAAAGGGTGCGCGGCCTCCGACAGCGGGAAGATCCCGGTTTTGCTCGGCAGCGTGTTCGCCACCGTGCGCAGAGGCTTCATCAACAGGGCCACGTCTGCCACTCTCTTCGCGGCCTCCTCGTAACCCATCAGCAAGTGTGCGCGAAGGGTCGGCCAGCGCTGGCTGTGGTGGTTCCCTCGGATCGTATCCGCTACCTGTTTCGAGTATTCATAGGTTCAAAGAGACTTTCCCTAGTGGTGGTTACGCGGTAAGGCCGCAGTGCTGATCTTGCTTTGCGCGCGTGTGGCAGCTGATCTGTCTGATTCGCGTTGGCAATGGCCTGCTTGCGTCTCGAGGCAATCTTCCAACTATTCTCCTCCCTCCCTTTTTCTATCCTTCTTCAAGTGATTTTGCCTGGCACCCCCGTATCCGGTATCCACTGCGTTGTCTATCTGTGCCTTAAGACCGTGTACCCAGAAGCCGCTGTACGTACGGTATTGTGTTGCCAATCACAAGCAACCGAGGTTCATGCGCAGTCGGGTGTCTTTTGTCGCAGCCGTGCAGGTGATAGTGTATACCTTTGTCGTTGACCGTGGGGGAAAATGTTTCTTGGGTTTGAAGAGCGCGTGGTGCTTGCACCACTGAGGCCAGGTTATTTAACCGCGGATTTAGTGAAGGATTGTTCAGGAAACGGTCGTGAGCGAAACCCGACCAGGTAACGACCATTTCACTGTCTTCTTCGTTTTGTTGTGCGAACATCACGAGGTGCTGTCCGAAGACACCGCCCACGTGAGCACTGTTAAGCATTGAGTTCTTTTAAGTACATGAACCACATGGATTAGCATGCACTGCCTTGAAAGTCAGGTTATCGGATGACGTCGTCACCTGCCATTGCGTCGTCAAGGTCGAGCATTTGTGGAGCTAGCGGGGTTTGGCTTTCTTGCGATTCCAAAGACTGAGTCGGCGAGTACGAGGGCGGGCAGGAGTGCCCGTTTTCCACTTTCGAGGGCATTGGTGTGCCCGTGGTCCCCGGTCGTTTCTGAGAGCTGCTTGCCCTCGGTACCTTCTTCTTCCTTCGATGCACCCCTGAGTCGGGTGTGGTCGCCTTCGTCTTCTTCCGCTTGCGGCCGGCGATCGGGCCTTCCTTCGGGGTGCCGAGCACCCTCTTCTTCAGCGCTGGTCGTTCGCTGGTTCCTGGCGTTGGTGGCGGCCTCTTGGTCGCCCGTCCGGTCGTCGCCGTCTCCTTTTTCGTTGCCGCGAGCGGCGCTCGCGCCGCTCGCGCCGCTCGCGCCGCTCGCTTTCCTATGGCGTTTCCCGCTGTACACCCACCTGGGTGGGTGAGGAGGGCCTCTTCTTCTTGTTGCGTCCGGGGGTTGACTGGACGTTCGGCTTGTTGGACTGGTGGTGGCCGCGGCTGCAACATGCCGCCGGTCGCCTCTGCGTCAGCGTAGGGAGCCTTTTGCACTCTTGGCAGGTCCCTCTGCCATGCGTGCGGCAGGCATGATGCCCGCTGCGGCAACACGCCGCCGCCGTCTTGCACTCGCCGCACTTCGTCGTGCTGTGCTCTGTGCACACCGCGATCGGCTGCCCATCGTTCGCGTGGTGATGGTGCCGGCAGCACATCTCTACCGTGGGAACGTCCCTTCGGACGAGTGCTCTGCACGCCTCACACTTCCCTTTGTGATGGGTCGCGCACGTGACGAGTGCCTTCTCTATACCGACACCAGTCAGGGTACGTCGGGCACTGCGTCCCTACATCGCTTCCTTTCACTTGTTCCTCAAGTATCGTCCCCGTGTGTGCCTCGCGAAAGCGTGGCCTGGGCCGTATACCCGATATCCCCGTGATGCCCATGAACGACAGCGACGTCGTCGGGCACACCCTCTCTCCTCTCATGCAGCTTCCCAGCCCTTGCTGTGCCGCCAGCTTGTCCAACGCGCTCATCATGCAGCGCAGGACGTTTCCCCGTTCTCTCACCCCCTTCGGCGCATTCCCGTGCAGCGGCATGCTGTTAAGCATTGAGTTCTTTGAAGTACATGAACCACATGGATTAACATGCACTGCCTCGCCAGGTTATCGGATGACGTCGTCACCTGCCATTGCGTCGTCAAGGTCGAGCATTTGTGGCGCTAGCGGGATTTGGCTTTCTTGCGATTCCAAAGACTGAGTCGGCGAGTACGAGGGCGGGCAGGAGTGCCCGTTTTCCACTTTCGAGGGCATTGGTGTGCCCGTGGTCCCCGGTCGTTTCTGAGAGCTGCTTGCCCTCGGAACCTTCTTCTTCCTTCGATGCACCCCTGAGTCGGGGGTGGTCGCCTTCGTCTTCTTCCGCTTGCGGCCGGCGATCGGGCCTTCCTTCGGGGTGCCAAGCACCCTCTTCTTCAGCGCTGGTCGTTCGCTGGTTCCTGGCGTTGGTGGCGGCCTCTTGGTCGCCCGTCCGTCTCCTTTTTCGTTGCCGCGAGCGGCGCTCGCGCCGCTCGCTTTCCTACTGGCGTTTCCCGTTGTACACCCACCTGGGTGGGTGAGGAGGGCCTCTTCTTCTTGTTGCGTCCGGGGGTTGACTGGACGTTCGGCTTGTTGGACTGGTGGTGGCCGCGGCTGCAGCCGCGTTTAGCATTGAGTTCTTTTAAGTACATGAACCACACGGATTAGCATGCACTGTTAAGCAGCGGTTGCCAGATACTCCCGTAGCACCTATTCACGGGTTTGCAGGGGTAAAAAGGAAGCCCGGTTGGGGTGGGTTTGGGGGGTCGTTGTTATTGGTGCTGGTTTTGAGGGATAAGGAAAAGGTAAGAAATCTTTTTGCGGTGGCCTCCGCCGGTCTGGTAGTTCGTGCTACCTCCATTCTTTTACACTCGTTCTCTTCTCTACTCACTACTGTACGTACTCTTTCACTCTTTTACTCTCTTTGGCTAGCCAAAAAAAGACTCCTGCGGCCGACACCACGAACACATTCGCAATGAATGTGGTCCTGAGCCCCCCGCGTGCATACAGGGTTGGGTTGGGTTTGGGGGGGGGACTCGGTCATTTTCCAGCTGAGGGTAGATAAACTCAAGACTTTGTTGTTTCTTAGTTTTTGCCTTGCCGCCGGAGCGAACGCACGCGCGCAAAAGAGAAAAGAAAAGACTCAAAGAAAACTGTGGGTGCAGCGCGCACACGAAGGCTGCAAGGCGTCCCCGCCATGTGAAAACGCTTTCAGAGGGTTCCGGCGGGTTCCGGCACGTTGGAAATATCATTCAGAGGGTTCCGGCGGGTTCCGGCGCGCCGGAACCCTCTGACTGGAATCGCCAACCCGCCGGAACCCGCCGGAACCCTCTGAATGACATTTCCAACCCGCCGGAACCCGCCGGAACCCTCTAAATGGCAATTCCCACCCGCCGGAACCCGCCGGAACCCTCTGAATGGCATCGCCAACCCGCCGGAACCCGCCGGAATGGCACTACTAACCCGCCGGAACCCGGAAAACCTCAGAAAAGATGTAAAAGTTTGCAAAGAATACTCGTGGTGCTCATTTCGAAGGAGAGAAAACAATTCAACCACAAAGTGGGTCTTTTTTGTTGAACGCTTACGCCCTCCACTGAGCCCAGATTTACCTGTGTTTCGTGTGGGCTACAGCACATTTACCTCCTTTGATCTATCGCAACTGGCAGCAAGTCTCCTCAAGCATTTCCTACAAAGCAGGTGCTTATACAAAAAAAAAAAAAAGACGCACCTCTGGAACCAGCAGGCGAGCCTCATACTGGCGCAGCTTGCGCAGGCGCTGCTGCCAGAACAGAATCTCCTCCATCGGGTCCTGAGTTCCAACGGCGCACCCCGCGGCGCCCGCGAGGGCCGCGCCGAGCTCGATGCCCCATTCGTCGACCACCGACTTCGGCACTGTGTTGTTGTGGTCCAGCAGGTGCATGACGCCCGTCGCAGGACCCGTTTTCTTCTTCCAATCGCGGAGGCCGGCGTCGTGCTTCCACTGCTCGGACACCGGGAAGACCGGCGCTTCGCAGGCACTGCCGTCGGCATTCGACGCGTCCCAAACGCTGCTGAGCACAGACCACGCGAAAACGTCGTCCATTCGCTGGTCTGGCGGCTGCGAGTCTCCGGTTGATTGATCTCCGCCCGATTCAGACCAGCAGCGCAGCTTCGGATAGAAGATCATGAAGTTGATCTTACCGGCCAGTTTGTCGACGGAGTTCCATTCGACGAGGTTGAACTTGAACAGCGACATATCTTCTTCGGGCGCCGCCTCGTTGTTGGGAGTGGCGCAGCAGGGGCCCGCGGTGTGCGTGAAGTAAATAGCGACGTGCCGCTGGGGATCTTCCCGCAGCGCAGTTTGCCATTGGGCGGCCTCGTCGACGTGGGTGGCGAAGAACTCGTTCGCAGCTCTGTCGGTAACGTTCAGACCGACGCTCAGCCGGACTCTGAGCCACGTGAGAATGTCTTCCGACATCCCCACGCTTCTGTACACACCCACGCACAGACCCCACCCTCACGTCACCCTCTGTTGGTACGTTTCTTTCTTTCACCCTAACCTTAACTGATACTGATTATTCGTGGTTTCCCCACAATTCTCCCAACGAACGACGATGCATAACATGTCGTGGTAGGTCAAAAAAGGTGGAACCCCCGCTGTGGGACACGATCCTCGAGAGTTAAAGTCATACCACCTGGAAAAACACGTCCAGGGCCCTCGACGCGTAGGTCAGCGAGACCCGCCGTTCACCATCTCGAGCGGTTCCGGGTGTTCTTTTACCGTTCGCAAAGGCTAATAACAACATGGAGCTTGACGTGTGGGTGCGAGACCGCCGTGCAATACCGTCTCGAGCGGTTCGGGGTGTTCTTTGACGGTTGCGCAAAGGCTAAGAACAACATGGAGCTTGACGTGTGGGTGCGAGACCGCCGTGCAATACCGTCTCGAGCGGTTCGGGGTGTTCTTTGACGGTTGCGCAAAGGCTAAGAACAACATGGAGCTTGACGTGTGGGTGCGAGACCGCCGTGCAATACCGTCTCGAGCGGTTCGGGGTGTTCTTTGACGGTTGCGCAAAGGCTACGAACAACATGGAGCTTGGCGTGTGGGTGCGAGACCCGCCGTGCAATACCGCCTCGAGCGGTTCCGGGTGTTCTTTGACTGTTCGCAAAGGCTAAGAACAAAATGGAGCTTGACGTGTGGGTGAGCGAGCTCCGCTGCAATACCGGCTTCAAGCGGTTCCGGGTGCTCTTTGACTGTCCGTAGAGGCTAAGAACAAAATGGAGCTGCCTGACTTGTGACCTCAGCCACGCCACGGAAGGAAGTTACGTTCGGGGGCCCTCGAGGCTAGATGCGAAATAAGATTAATAGGAAGTCCCCGCTCGCACGGTGACGGGCAAAACACGAAGAAAACGGAAAGTGAAAGAACGCCTTTCCAGTTCAAAAAATTACACAAGGCGCGTTCTTTTCGCCCAGCGGAACTCGCGTGCTTTCGTCGGCTGCACCTTGTGCCAACGACCAATTAGTGTAAATACATCATCAACACAAGGAAAGGTTTCCGGTCCTATTCCTAGGTTGGTGGAAGTCTCTCAAAACTCGTTTAACACGTCTGCGTACTCTTGGACATCCAGAAGCATGTCTTGTGGAAGAATGCTCGGAGATGCCGCCAAGTTGCTGGAGTGGTCGTAGAGCAGAACCAGGTCCAGCTCCGCTGGACACAACGTATTCGGCGGTGTGACAAAGAATTTCGGGCTATTCGAGGAACCTCGGGTCCACGTCGCAGTCCATGCTATACTATGAGAAGTTATAGTGACTTCGGAGCCACGGGCTCATCATTTTTGTAGCATATGTTGTGGTTGGTACAATGCATCGCGAACTGTTTTTGCTGGTCACCACCGTGTGCAGACGACCGGTGCCGGCTACAAGGACGAGAACACGACGCCAGCTGCCTGGAGCACCAGAGCCTCTCTTCGAGGGTAAAAAATCAAATTTCTCGAGGCCATCGTGCTAGCCGCCAACCGGCAAACTCTTCTTCGCCCTCCAACTCTTCAGGATCTCGTCCATCACCCAAGCAGTGCGGGCGGCAGTTGTGCCGGTGCTCGGGCACGCGTCGCCCCCGTTTTGCGTCAGGTCGTTGACGACACGTTGCACCAGCGGCTGGTGCACGTGAGCCGGCATCGGGACGTCGATGCGTGTTTGCCCGGCTTCCGCGTGCAAGACGATCGGCGCCGGCAGGAAGGACGAGAACACGATGCGGCCTTTGCTGCCGGAGATGGTGACCTCGTCGCACTGGCTGGACTGGTCGCAGGAGAAGCACCAGAGCCCCGTGCCGACCACCCCGTTTTCGAACGAAAACACCGACGACACCACGTCTTCCGCAGCGTACAGCGAGGCCTGGTTCCGGGCGAGTCCGGCAACGTCGGTGATCGCGCCGAAGAGATAGTCGAGGAAGTCCAACTGATGGGACGCGAGATCCATGAAGTACCCGCCTCCTGCCACGGCAGGGTCGGCCCGCCAAGCGTCTTGGTTGTGCCGCGAGACGGAGTGGAAGAGTTGGACGGAGACGGTCCGCGGCTCGCCGATCGCGCCGTCGGATATCAATTCTTTCACCTTCACGTGGTTCGGAAGGCACCGGCGGTAGTACGCCACGAAAAGCGGGACGCCTGCTGCTTTGCAGGCCCCGACCATCTCGATGCACTCCGCGTGCGTGCGGGCCATGGGCTTCTCCACTAGAACCGGCTTCCCGGCTCTCGCCGCGAGAATCGTGTGCTCCAGATGCGATCCGGGCGGTGTCGCGATGTAGACCGCCGTGACTTCCGGGTCATTCACCAGGTCTTGCGCGTCTGTGTATGACTTCTCCACGCCGTGCCTTTTAGCGTAGTCTGCGGCCTTCGCCTTGTCCCGCCTCATAACCGCAACCAGTCGCGACTGCGGCGTTTTATACAGGGCAGGCCCGCTCTTCATCTCACACACGTCACCGCAGCCGATGATGCCCCATTTTACAACGCTTTCCGACCCCATTTCTGTTGCCCTTGTTTTTAAGGTGGTTGGTCCGGTATTGAGGTGTGAGAGTGCCTACCTTGGTCCCCCATGAGTAGGAAGCCGACATGTATCCCGTAAACGGCACACATGCCGGGCTCCGTGCAGGACTACTGTAGCAGTCTCCAAGTTTGCACCTTCCTCAACTGCTACAGTCGGGGGGGGGAAAAAACTTAGTTTAATGTTTAGGCAGGCACACTGCCTCTCATGCATGTTTGATGCTAGCAACAAGTCTTCATCCCTTGTCCTTTTTCCTCCACCAGGGTCACTGTCCTTCCCCCTAACTGACTTGGGGCGGCGTCACCCAACCTGTCATTTAGCTAAGTTCCTGATGACTGCTGCCCCTTCGACGGGAGGTGACGCCACTCACCTGTCGTGACCCAGCATGGGCGACGCCAAATCACGATGCTGTCCCGCCCCTGTTTTTAAGGTGGCTTATCTTATGAAAGAAGCGGTAAGATGGACGGATTCCATCCCAGAAGTTCGTCTTCCACGAGCTTCTCCTCTTGAAGTAAGGAAGTAAGAGCGACCCCGCGCAGTAAGACGCAGAAGAGAACTTTTAGTTACTGTTAGGAATAGCGTTTCGAGCTGTGAGATCGGCGCGGAGGACCTGGGGGGTATTGGCGCTTGCAGGCTACGTTTGCGTGGACGTGTGTGCCGGGTCGCGAAAACCTTCTTGATCGCAGCAGCCGGCTGGAGAATCAACGCTTTAGTGCCGCAGACACGGCGGCAGAAATTGCACCCGGAAGACGCAAGAGACAGACGCAAAAACGCGTTGTTCGTCGCTCAGTCGCGTCGATACTGCATTCTACCCTGACCGGTCTCCGGTCGCGATCCACAAACAGGGTCTCGCTGGCCCCTGTTTGTGGATCGCGTGCAACTGAAGCAGAAACGAAGGAACCCCCGACTGACACCTGTCACCTTGAAGATACTGATGAAGTCCTTTCGTGCGATAGTGCAAAATCTTCCAAAAAAAGAGAAGCGAAAGCGGGAGAGAACACTTCCCGGGAAGGGTTAGGTTCCGATAGCGAAGTAGTAGAAATAGCGCACCCGACAATGATGCAGAAAACATTCCGCCGCATTGCCAGGCAGCGTGTATCGGGGAGGCGGAATAGGTCCTTCTGAAAGGCGCCTCCTTCTTTTTGTCACCAACATTCTCACAGCCTCTTGCTACAGCCGTGTCGAGACTGTTGTCGAGTAGGTGCCGTTGGGTCATCGTTGCCACAGGTGTTGCGAATGACGATCATTCGGACGGAGAAACGATATTGTCACGTCGTGTTCGTCACCCGAGTAGTGGATGCTGTCTATCCGAACCCTTGTCGAGCTTGGTGCCAAAGTTCGGAGCCCCCTAGATAGACAAAGGAGTGGGCGTGCTATTGAGAGCCTCGTTTACGTTTTCATGTGACCGTTGTCCGGAAATTCTTCGTTCAGTACAATTAGTATGACTAAAAAGAGAGTGCGGGGGGTCAAGGGCGGGAATGCTTGGCGACGTTTCTTCCAAATAGAAAAGGAAAGGTGGACAGCGAGGAAGCAGCCCACAAAAAAATTGCGACCTTGCGGTTCCAACCTTTTGCTTCTGGCTTCGGCTTTTCCTGGGAGTCAAAGGGGAAAGGAGAGCATGATGATCGAGTGTCGCCGCGATCCATCCAGACCCCGAAACCGAAACCGGAACCGTGAGAGTCAAGGTAGTCGACCTATCAGGCCAAGAGGTCTTATATCGAGGCGCTATGCTTGACGAGAAACACCCGCAAGCCATCTCCATCGGGTATTGACGGCGCCTTCCTGAATTTCCCTCAAGTAGCACCCACGTCTTGGACATGCTGGACTGCCCGAAGCATGTCGTCAAGGTGTCTACCTCTCTGTCCCACTGTTTCGTTCTGGCCTACGGCGTGTTCCTCTGCGGGTCGCGGGGGAAGAGGGAGCACGACCGGATGTTGCCGAGGCCGAGGTAAAGCATCAAAACACGCTCCATCCCGACGCCGAACCCGCCGTGCGGCCACGCCCCGAGACGGAAAGAGTCGAGGTAGTCGACGAGGGTCGACGAGTCGACGCCCATCTTCTGGATCCTCTCCTCAAGCAGCGCGACGTCGTGGATGCGCTGCGCCCCGCTCGAGATCTCCTCGCCCCGCATGAACATGTCGTACGAGTTGCTGAACCGCGCGTCCTTCGGGTGCGGCATCGTGTAGAACGGCCTCACCTCCGCCGGGAACCAGTCGACGATGAAGAAGTCGACGCCGTACCGCTTCTTCACGATCCTGCCCAGGTGCTTTTCGTTGGTGGTGTTGAGGTCGTCGGTCTCCTGCATCTGCTCCCCCTTCGGCAGCTCCGTGTTCAGAAGACGGATCGCCTTCGGGTACTCCATGCGCAGCGTCGCGGTCTCCAAATTGTGCACGAACGCGCCGAATTCATCCTTCGACCCCCGCTCGCCGGGCCCGTTAAGGATCCCGATCTCGTACTTGTCGATGGTCTCTTTCGTCATCTTGTGCTCGAACGGCGTCTGATTCCACTGCTTCTGGACGGCGTCGACCAGCGGTGCACAGTCCGTCTGCAGGTGGTTGAACATGTACGTGAACAGCCCCTCGGCGAGGTCCAGCACCTCGTAGTAGTGCTCTTTGATCTCCATCTCGACGTCCAGTCCGACGAACTCGCAAAGGTGCCGGTGCGTGTTGGCGTTCTCGGCCCTGAAAACAGGCCCGACTTCGAAAACGCGTTCGAGGTCGCCTTGCAGCGCCATCTGCTTGTACAGTTGCGGGGACTGCGCCAGGTAGGCGTTGCGGCCGAAGTATCCGAGCTTGAAAACGGACGCCCCGCTTTCGCTGGCTACGGGGATGATCTTCGGCGAGTGGATCTCCGCAAAGCTCTGCTGCAACAGGTACTCCCTGAAGTACTGGCAGACGCGAGACTGCAGGTTCCAGATGGAGTGGTTGCAGGGGGTCCGCATGTCGAGCCAACGTGTCTGCAGTCTCGTGTCCTGGTTCACATTGACGCCTTCTGTTAGCCCTGCAGCATCAGCCACTTGGAAGGGGAGGACTGGCAGACTCGAGGAGACGAGGAACACTTTCGTCAAGTGCAGTTCTGCATCCGACTGCGTGGTGGAGTGGACCGGCTCCACGGGCTTCACGACTTCGCCAACCACGTCGACGATCGACTCCAGGGGGAGAGAGCAGACCCACTTGATCATGTTGCGCATCACGGTGTCGTCGCCGCTTCTCCCACCCAACACGCACTGGATGGTGTCAAGCTTCTTCCGCAGCACGATGAACGCCAGCTTCGAGCTCGCCTTCCTGCTGGTGCTGATGCGGGCGCGGACTCGGAACGCCTTGCCCTCGCTCGCCGCCGTGATGTCTCCGATGCGCGTCCAAACGGACTCGGTCTGGCTCTCGGATCGAATCAGCGGCAGCGGGCCGAAGGTCGACGGGTCGAACTCGATCTGCGGCCCCTGCGGCTGCTTCTCGCCCTTCTTCGCCGCTTTTTCGGCCTTCTTCAAGTCCTTCTTCGACGGCTTCTGCTGCGCTTCCTTCTCCGCCGCCGCGGCCGCGGCCGCGGATTCGGCTTCTTCCTTCGCCGCCGCCTCGTACAGCTTCTCTCTTTCCTCGAGAGCCTTCCGCAGGTCCTCCACCTCCTGCTTGAGGGCCTCGCTGCCCATCGGCTGCTTAGCCTTCAAATGAGTCGACGGCTGCATCGTCGATGGTCGCTGTTCCTTTCCCTTTTTCTCCCTTTGCTGTCATTCGAGTTTTCGGGAGAGAGAGAGGTACCAGGGAAAGCCTGCTACACGGGAGCGAAGTTCTCGTGTTCGGCGGTACTGCAGAGCCACGAGCCTAAGGGTCAAGTGGCTACCGATTTCCCAAACTAAAGCAATCAAGGCGTGGCGCACCTTGGGGTAGTGGTTGGCGCTTGCACTGAACACAAGCTCGTCGAGACGGTCAGCCACAGGGCAGAGCGGACGGGGTTGTGGCACTGTGCTGCCTCCGACTCAAGCTTTGCAAGCTGTGGGACCGTCACGTTCCTGGACCCGGTGCGGCCTTTTTCCTTTTCCCTTTGCTGCCGGATTCTTGAGGATATATGTCTGGCGCGCGCGACGTGGCCGGTTCACGAGTGCCAACCATACACGAAGGCTTGCTGAAGATAGTTTACGAAGCAGCATGGCCGGCGTGGAATATAGCAACGGATCGTTTTGTGTGGTCGCTTCATTTGAGAAGAAAAAACGATAAAGTTTTCGACGGAGTATCGTCTCAGGCCGTTGCGCGGGATCCAAAGCGGCAGAACTCAGGGGAAGCCGATCGACGTGCCAACTATCAAGAAGCTGCGGGTAGTTGATTGGCACAAAATAACGTGCGCCGCGTGTTCCCTGCTTTGTCGGATGCCACTGCGGTTCTCATAACCCGAGCCAATCAGCTCCCCACACTCAGCAGCTACTCGCACCTGAACAATCTACCTCACAGGCACCACACAAGCTCAAGCTCGTCAGACTCTTTAGTCAAGGGTGTACGGACCGCTGTCCTCCCAGTACCACCTTGTTAAATAATGGAAGCAAAGCCCGCAAACAATTCGGAAAGCAGACAAGAAAAAAGCAAGATCCCCTGAAGAAGACGAAACGTAGATACTCGCCCGTACGTCACATTCTGTTGGTGTTACCGAAAGAAGGGGCGCCGGACAATTCTCCGGTGCGTCCCCTCTTTCGCCAGTGAAGCTAATTGGCTAGGTCTGACGAGGAAAGGTCAAAGGCAATGGGAATTTGTTCCTCTTGTTTTTCACGGCAACTTTGGAGGTACGGACGCGCGTGCCGAATGGACTTCATGGTGGCTATCTATGGGCGTCGTACTGTACCGAGCACAGGTGCTTCTTTTTCTCTTGTGAGCACAGCCAAAGAACCCTTCGGTTCAAACGAGAGCTTTCGTTCGGACTTCTCGATTTTGACAGGGCTGCGAAAAGTGGTATGTTGATTTGCTTTGTACTTTCAGTGGTTCATGCTGGACCGGTGAGCCCTGAGACCAGGGCTTACGCTCCGTTTTCGGTCTCAGAGAGAATACGTGTGGTCCACGTGTGGGCGCTTAAGGTTCGAGGGGAAAAAAAACCTTTCCCCTTATGTGCGACGGCAAAAAATAGCGTCGCTACTGGACTTGCCGACACCTGTGGGCCTAGACTCCCTGCATGTGGACCAATAAATCAAAATCCACATGTGGTACCTGTGGAACCACACGTGGGGGAACAAAATCCAAAAAGAATTAACGTGTGGAAATCCACACGTTCCACACGTGGAGCGTAAGCCCTGCCTGAGACACCCCAGAATAGGGCCTAGGTGCTCGATTGTTTATCCGTTCCAGTATTTCTTTTTCGGACTGCTTGGTGGCCGTTGAAGCAGGCAGTAAAGTTCAGGGGGAGATGCGAGAACGTGCTTGGAACGACATGTGTTCGACACTACTGCGTTTCGGTCCTTCATCACAGATGCGCAAGGCTGCACGACCCACCAATCAACATAACATGTGAAATCACTTGTATGTGATCACATGGATTTTAACTGTACTTCCATGCTAACACATACTACTCCTTTCCACATAATGCGTAACGTATCGTATAACAGGAGAAACCTCACGACACGGAGATCGTGCACGGTGTGCTTCAGCACAAGGAGAACCAATACGACTACAATCCATCGTGTTGAACGCAATGACCCCCCACCACTAAATCCCCAGATTTATTTGACCGTAGTGGGGTAGGTAACTTGCAACCTCTCGCACCTCTTCCTTTTGGTGCTTGTCGTAGCTGGAGCCCTTTTTTCCGCAAGAGAGCACGGCTGCTCCATTTTCTGAACAGGTCCCAGCCCCGGTAGCTAAAGTGTGGCAATGGATCAAAAGCCTGGCTCCGGATTTACATACTCGCCCGGACGTCGAATGGCTTTGCATTTACTGCATCATCTCAGATGCGGGTTGGGACAGTTTCCAGCTAGAGTTGGTGTTTCAGCACCTTCGCAGCAAGTTCAGACAACGCCCTGCACACCCATCGCCCCGCCAGAGAAGGGAGGTTGGGTGGCCTCGGATTCGTCTCTTCGGGGGACAATCCCACACGCAAGGACCACATGTTTGCGAGAGCCATGATTTTGGAAAGGTGAGTGAGAGTTGTTCCCACCGCACAAAAAGGCGCCGAGAAAACGAGAAAAAGAGAGGCAGCAGGCAGTCTTATTTCGTGGTGAACTCGCAAGTGCACACCACCTTTCGATGAAGGATCCAATTCCAACTTCGGGCCATAGCTCCTCCTCTCTGCATCCGAGGGTTGCCGACTATTGCTACTATGACTGCGGATACTGTTGTGTCTTTTCAGCTACGGCTGCTTTCTTGGAATGCTTGCACCAACAAGCCCGCGAGCTCGGTTTATCCTGTCATCAGACAGGGTGGTTGCATATTGATAGAGAGGGAAGAGAGCCTGTCGGGTCTCTTCAGTTGTTCAACACAGCGACAAGCAATTCGGCTTGTGGTCTAACCGAAAAGAAAACCCCGTCGACGTGCTCGAACGTGAATAGGTTGGCGCTTCGTTTTGTTTGTGCGTGTCGGTTGATCCATGTCCATTTTTTTGCCCTATTTCATCGTTGGGCTCTGGTTTCCGCTCATCTTTTTCGGCTCACACAACCCGCAAGAAGAATTGCATAGGTTTGCTCGTACGGCAAACGGCAGGCATCTCGGGCTTGTTTCTTGCTCCGAGCCAGTGGTTTTCCGCTTAGCCAACAAAATAAAATTGGTCGGCTAAAAAATTTCACAAAAAGAGGTCAAATATTTTTCTCGACCGATCTCTTTGCATGTTGTTAGGAGGGTCGGCAGGTTCTTGGTGTAGAACTGTGTGTAGATGGAATTCCTGTGGCGAAAAAAAGTTTTTTAGCCAACCCCATTTTCGTGGAAAAAAGTTTTTCACGAAAACTCACGAACGGAGGGGGTCGGTCCCGCTTTTGGCTTTGTAGGTTCTCCCGACTCCCCAATTCGTGGTAAGCACAAACTCAAGAGGTCTAGTCAACTATTCCCTGCATTATTGGCATACTTTCAAAAACATATTTTTAGCCACACAGGAAAAACACTGCTCCGAGCGAGAGCCGAATCGGACAACGAGCGTGCCAGACGGCGCGGGCGCACTCTTCGCCGGCTTTATCTGACTGTCGCGTTTTATACTCGCAAAGTGGTTCGTGGACCGTAACAACGAAAAACACGCCAACACCCCCGCTGGGGGTGTGTGGGAACCTTGCGGATTTCCACTTCTCGAAGGAGGGGGAGACACTGCGCGCCCGTGGAAGGATCGCGCAGCGGGTCAGCAAAGCACATCAGCTCGCGTATGGTTCTTTCCTAGTTGCTTGTGGTGGTGTGTTAAAGTCTCCGACTCCGGCAGACCGCAGAGGCTTGGCGTGGGGGTGGGGAGCTTGGCGAGAGGTAGAAGAGGATGATACGCGTCGCTCTTTTCAGGTGATGTGTCACTCCGTCGTGAAAACGTACTGGGTGGGCCAAAATGGTTGCTCTTGCGAAGGTCGCGTACAGCGTGAAGGCGCGCGGGTGGAAAAAAAGATGCAGAGCGAGCGTTAAAAGGACCTCCGAGTTCCGGTGCCGAAAAAAACGCGGACGATAGCTCGGCTCTCTTAGTCTCGTTTGAGTATTGCGAACAAGGCGCAGGCAGAGAGGCAGGGAAAGCAGACGGGGGGGGGGGGAATGTTTCTTGGGTTTGAAGAGCGGGGGGGGGGGGGGGGGATCTTCGTTCAGTGCTTAGGCAGTATGGTCTGTCTGTGCAAGCCACGAGCGCTCAGGACCATATTTCGGGTTGGCTGACCTGGGGGGAAGCGCAGACACAAAATCCTTTCTAGGACGTGGCCACAGGGATATTTCTCAGGCTCTCCGTCCAACATCCCAATCGACCTCATGATTATTCGTGTTGGTGCGATGAAACGTGCAAACGGCCGACAAAAAACAAGGTCGTTGAGTACCAGAAGGAGATAAAGCGCGAAGAAATCACAACCCAAGTCACCTAACACCACTTATTTTGCGGTCTGATTTTATTACGTGCCGTGATACGCCCTCGGCCTGCTGCTGAGAAAGGCCCCCGGATACCTCTTTCCTGCGAGTTCAGTCCGTCCTCTGTTAACGGTGGTATCGGCGCCTTGCAAGTAGTATCGAAGAAGGACCTGTCCAGGAATCTTACCAGAGATCGACGCTCGGCTCTGTCGAGAAGCGAATGTCCAAACGAAGTAGCTTCCTATTCGCGGACTTTTGGATTTTTAGTATTGTCGAACGTCGCAGTCGCCAAGTCGAAGAACAGGTTTTGATGCGAGGGGTTTCATGTATCCGTTCATTGTCCAACTGCGATAATCACCGAACTCCAGACGGGAACTGCTTAGAACGTTGATCTACCCGGTAAAAACAACATCCGGTAGGAATTAATCCTTACGGACGGAGACATTCATGTCAAAAAAAAGTTAGAGCCCGAGCTGGGGCTTTGGTTGCCAGTGCAGCTCTTGTTTTCGTTGGCCTCGATTAACTGTCCATATTCGAAAAATGCTCGCTTTCGTCGGCCTCATACAACTGTACTATTGAACGAACTAAAACAACTCAAATGAGTGCGGATCTCTCTCTGGGCCCCAGTTCAGGGGTCCCAGGGGAAAAAACTTGACACCACGAAAGAGACGGGTCGAAGTGTAGGGGGGAGTTTCTGATTTCCTCACTTCTCTCCCTCCTGCTACGGCGGGCGTACGTCGTTCCAGATACGCGCCGCGGGTGACGGCCCTGGTGCAGACGGTGACGGCACCAATCCGGGCGTAACGCGGGTAGGAATAGTTGAGTTGCGGCTCTTGACAAAGATAGATGGAAGAAAGAAGGTGTTTTATTCTTCGCTTTTTCTGAACGCTTTGTTGAGGGGTCTAGTCAACTATTCCCTGCAGTATTACCATACTTTCAAAAGTCATAGTGTAATGTGCGACGACAGAACACTGCCCTCATGAATGTTTTTTTATGCGGGCGCCAAGTCTTCTTCGAAGAAGGGGTGAGGGAGGGGGGCATTTTGCACGCACGTGTCGTTGGGAGAACGGGGCTCCGAAACCGTTTCGTTCGTGAGTGGCCGCAGTTTTTTTGGATACGCACCTGCTTTGTAGGAAATACTTGAGGAGGCTGCCAGCTGCAACAGATCAAAGGAGGTAAATGTGCTGCAGCCCACACGAAACACAGGTGAATCTGGGTTCAGTGCGTTCAACAAAAAAGACCCGCTTTGTTGTATTGTTTCTCCCCCTCTAGCCTCCTTCGAAGTAAGCACGAGTATTTCATTCGACCCCTTCTCCCTTCTCTTCCCTGTTTTCTTTCGCGAGGCTGGAGCCAAGGGTTTCTTCTTTAGTCGATGCCGTCTTTCGCGTAGCCGGGAGCCCAGAGCCTGCGGTATGGTGGTCCCTTCTTTTTTCCGGGAAGGTAGAGCACAGGCAAAGCGAAACAGCGTCGAAGCCAGAAAAACCGGAGCCAAGAGTTCTTGCCAGCCAAGAAAAGCATCTTGGCTGGACTATCACTGGTTTCTCCAATGAACTGCAACCTTTTGGTTCTGGTGCTTGTACGTGTTGGAGCAAGCCTTTCTACACGGGAGCAAAGCATAACGTGTTCGGCGATACTGCAGCGACGAGCCTGCGTGTCAAGTGGCTGCTGATTTACCTACGAAACCCCGGCTGCAGCTTGGGGCACTTTCAGGCATTCGTGCAACTTGGTTTTCGCCAAATCAATGAAGCCCGAACTGCGTTGACAATTCGGAAATCGTCAGGCCCTCTCATTGGTCGCTGCGAATCCAGACTTCGATGCTCGCACTTGACCCAAGGACTTCAAACGTGCCCGTTAAGCTACATTGAAGATCTCAGGCACAAAGCTCAAAAAAATGAAAACGCACTTTCTTTATCCGCGGTCAACTTCCCCTGGCCGCCATCCGAGCCAATGATGACGTAGATTGCATGTGCCGTTCTCTTCTTCGGGAGCCAGTCTAGAAGAAGAACAGAGCAATCGCAACTAGCGAATCAAGGCAGCCGCCGGAGGCGGCGGCGATGCGAGCGCAAACAGCAACAGTGACGCGTCGGCACGACCAGTAGTAGTAGTTTGAACTTGATATGCAGCAACAATCTGTGACGATGGACTGCACAAGTAGTAGTTGTCGTCTCATCCCCTCGCAGATACGGAAGCAAAACGGAGCAGTGTTTGCATTCAAACGATTCAAGTGCGGTGGCGACAGAAATTGCCAGCCGTGACAGCACGACCTAAAACGAAAACAACACTCCCCCATCGGTGGTGAGGTACCAGTGTTGTTGGTTTCTCGGGTATCACAAGCAAAAGGTCCACCGGAGAAAGCTCAAAGACAGAGAGCTCGTCGGCACCCGCCCTCTGCGCGTCATTGGACGACTCGTCAGGGCGCAAGCGGAGGTGGGCACGACAGTGGCCTTTGAGAGGGTGGGAGATCCTAGTTCACTTGTTTTGGAGGTTCCCATATTTTAGACTGTTTTCGTGTATTCTATATTAAGACAAAACATGTCAAACAGGGTGGAGAGAGAGAGAGAGAGAGAGACGAGTTAGAGTGCAGGGACCATCTCTCCGGGAAGTTTCCGGTCACTTCACTTCTCCTTGTACTGCTACGGCGGGCGTAAGTCGCTCCGGAGGCGCGCTGCGAGTCGCGGCACTGCTACGGTGGGTGACAGCGCCGAAGTGGGCGCTGCCGGGGGTGCTCTGGCCGGCAGGTGAGCTCGCCTCGCAGGGGATCGCCGCCTTGTTCGCACAGGTGAATAAATGCGTAGTTTTGCTTTATTCTGAAAACGTGGATGTGATCACATGTATGCCGTGTTTAACACAGCATGTGAAGTCAGATGATATCTCCGACGTCGTTTAAAGACGCATGCACTGAGAAGGGGTCATTGCAGGTGGATCTGGTTCGAGGAAAAAAAAAATAGAGTAGGACAAGAAAGTTGAGAAGAGGGATGCCAAGGACGGGTACTCTGTTTCATTTTTCATGGTCTTTTCTGTATTTTCATGCGTTGCGGGAAGTCTTCCAGGCGAGGAGGCCTGAGAGTACGCAAGCGATGCTGTAAATACTCTTTACCGGTACTTACCCGTTGGACTGAGCTGCCACATCCCGAGCGGTTCCTAACTTTCTTTCTACTCGATTATGCTCGGTGAGCATGAACTTGGCAAAGCAGTGCTCCTGGCGACTCGCCAGGCGATTTATGCAACTGCGTTGCAGGTTTTCCGTCTCTTGCGAGAACAATTTTGTCGACACGATGGCCGCGCACGTACGGTCAAACAAATGTGTACACAGACAAACAGAACCGTACAGTAACAAAGTCGGGGGGAGTGTGCTTGGTTGCATGGTGTTATGCTCAACAACAGGGGAGGAAGACTTAGTTTAAGGTTTCGGCAAAAACACTGGCCGGGAGGAGGTTTCGTGTGTTACGTGCACGGGTAGTTGGCACTCTATCGATTCGGACACGGAGTGCGTGCTGTTGTTGTTGCCTTCCCCCTCGTAGGGACTCGCCCCGCTTCGTCCAAGCTGCCTGCAGTGGCGCGGAAGTAATGAACCACCCCTGTGTACACGATGAATCAACACCCAGAGGCTGGTACAAAATCTCGAGCTTGAACAGCTGGTGCCACACCCGTCTTTCGGGTCGCGGACCTCTTTCGATTGGCGCGCTTTACGACTATCTTGCAACGACGGAGCAGGCAGCCTACGAGACTCGTGAGAAGGCGACCCCACCCAGCAATTATTTCTTTCGGTTATGCAGCAACATGGCACCGTCACTTGCTCAGGAAAAAGTTCGCGCCAGCCGAGTCGGTATTTATACATGCGAAACGTGCATCGGTTCTTCAGCACGGGAGAAGAGTGCGTGCGCCAAGTACGTGCCAGTGCTAGAGTACATCGCGGCAGCTTGCCACGCCGAAGTTCTTCGGCACCATTTTTCTTCTCCCAGCGACTCGGCCTCGGCAGGCCGCATTGGTTCGGCTGCGTGATCTGGGTGATTTTCTTAACGGAATTCCAATACATAGCACACGAAGATCGTTGACAGATCGGGGGAATGCTATTTTTTTCTTGTTTTCTACGCAAACCTTTCTGCAGCGCCGGAGAGACTGCAGAAGACAGGTGGGGAGCTAAACTGTGCGGCCCATTTTTGCGGGTGTGGCACACCCGCGAATCCAGTGTGAATCCAGTGTGATCACCTGTTTTTGTGAGTGCCCACACCCGACACTTTCGACCGCACAGTAAACTCCGCCATCCGGTCTGCTGGAGGACACCGCGAAAACATTGAGACACCAAAAGGAGGAGTGGGGGGTGTTTGGGCAGACAGATTCTGCCGTAAGTACGATGCTGTGCATGTGGGGTTGTGTGCGGCTCCTCCGTGACCAACGAGTCCCCTGCCAACCTAGAGAGACGGGGCTCTATTCGCGGCTCTGCCTGGCCGCCGCGTTGTGCTGCGCGCATAGCCAGGACCTCGGCAGACGGAGGTTCAGCCGCCGGCGGAGGCTCCCCTTCACACGTCAGCACCGGGATGCACCGCGCCCAACAAGCGCGCAGATCTTGCGGCACCACAAACGGCCCGGACGCCTCAAGGCGGCTACGTAGTCAGAAGAAGGCTTCTCAAGTGGACCTGTGGGGGCACCAATTCGGCCTTACGATACGGGTTCTGGAGGGTACAGGCCGCATACCCCATGCCCAGCATCGCGCAACTCCTCCCTTTGACATCCTAACATACGTATGACATGTACAATGGCAAGCACACACGTGTGACAAGTACGGTGGTGTAGTTTATTGCATTTGTTGCGTTTATTTATTTTCGTTCTATTTTATCATTCTGTTGTAGGAGGGGGTGGGGGGCAGTGCTGACACTACCCTGAGAGCCCCCAACGACTTTGCAAGGGACCCCCCTTCGCACGAGAAACGCTAGCCACCGACATCCCAAAGACATTCCGCATCAGGGACTCATTTGTCGGCAGGCGTTGCCACCCCTGTTTCCTAAACTGTTTTTTATTGTTTCTCAGGAGCCAGTGTTTCTTGCGGTCTTCGAGTTGACGGTGTAAATGGTCAGGTCAAGAGCCTGCAAAGCTGCGGTGTTCTCGGTCGCTAGTCGGTCGTGAGCTGGCCAAGTTCAAATTCGCGATGAAGGTAGCCCAACATTTCTCTCGCTCTCCCATGTTCTTTGTCCCGACGACGAAGAGCAAGGCAAGTGCGGATTTCAAAGTGGCTGGGCACGAGACCCAAGTACATTCTCTGAATGAGTCAATGACCGTACAAAGAACTAGGCTCCACCCAACGAAACAGGCTCCCGCGGTGTTGATCGCCAACGCAGCTTCCACAGCTGCATTACGCCCTCTCGGCTTCCGGATCTGCCAATCGCAGGAATCAGGCCTAGTTTGAACCCGTTCTTTGCCGGAATTATTGCACGAGGTTGGCCTCCTTGGCAAGCTGGTAGAAGACGCCCTGCTTGTCTGCCACCAAGTCGTCGTAGCTGGCGAACTGCGCGAGCTGTCCTACACCGTTCTTGCTCTGCAAGACCATGATTCGGTCGCTGTGCGTGATGGTGTTGAGCCTGTGGGCGATGGTGAGAACTGTGCAGTCCTTGAAAGCGGTCAGCAGCGTCTCCTGGATGAGCTTGTCCGTGTGCACGTCGACGGACGCGGTGGCTTCGTCGAGGAGGAGGAACTTCCGCTTCATGACGAGGGCGCGCGCCAGGCAGAGCATCTGCCGCTGGCCGATGGACAGCGAATCGCCTGAAACGTCGACTTCCAGCAGGTCGCCGCCTGCGCCGGCGCGCTCCTGCAGCGCGGGTCTCAGGTGGCACAGCTCGACCGCCTGCCGCAGCTCCGCGTCGTCGACAGTAGCAAACGGGTCGATGTTCTTCCGGACGGTGCTCGCGAAGAGCACCGGCTCCTGCGGGATGATTGCGAACAGCTTCCGCAGCTCCCGCAGCGGCAGCTGCGTCGCGTCGAACCCGTCCATGACGAGGGAAAACCCGGGCTCCGGCTTCATCAGCCGGAACAACGCTTTGAGCACCGTGCTTTTGCCGGCGCCCGTCCGGCCGACGATTCCGACCTTCCACCCGCCTTCGATGACGACGTTCAGGTTCTTGATTGCGAGGGGCAAATCGGGTCGGTACTTGACGCTCATGTTTTTGATCTCAAGGCGCCCGACCGTCGGCCAGTCAGACGGCGGTTTCGGGGCGTCGATGAAGGCGTCCTTCGGCTCTTCGGAGGGGAGGTGGCACCATTCGATGACGCGCTCTGCGGAGTTCATCGAGAAGTCCATCTGCTGCCGCATTAAGAAGGCCTGGGCGACCACAATGACGACGAACACGCCCTGCGAGATGACCAGCCCGAGGGTCGACGACGTGAGCTCGTCGCGGACGACGATGAGCAGGAGCAGGATGCTGCACAGCACCGCGGCCGCCAGCAGATTCACCCGCAGCCGGACCCACTCAAAGGCATACCGCTCGCCCATGAAGCACGCGTGGTTCACGTCGAGCGTCGCCTCCTGGGCGAGGACCACCGTGTTTTGCATCCCGTACGCTCTGATCGAATCGAGCCCCCGCAGGTTCTCGGCGAATACCTCGGAGACCGGCGACTTCGTGACGTTGAACAGCCGGCGAAGGTGCAGGGACGCGCGGTTTCGGTGCAGAATGTAGTACAACGCGGCGCCGACGGGCAGCAGCATGCCGGCGAAGTACGGGATCGTCATCGCGACAACGAGCAGGGCCGCGACCATGAGCCCGGCCTGGATGAAGAACTGCGCCGCAAACAGCGGGATTTGGTAGTCGACCGTCTCCCAGTCATTCAAAAACCGCGTCAGGATCCGCCCGACCGGCGTCGTGTCGAAGAACTGCAGAGGGCTGTCGAGGACGGCGGTGAGGAGGTCTGAATACAACCGAACAACCGGTTTCGCAGCGCCGGTGGCAAAGCATTGCTCCCGGAAGAGGATGAACGCCATGCCGGTGAACGCGATCGCAATGTAGATCCCGAACCAAAAAACGGTGGACTGCCCCGTGAGCACCTCACGCCGCTCCCAGGCCGCGTATTGCTGCGCGCTGTCTCGGTCGGCGTACCACCCAATCCACACCTGCGCGAACTTATCAACCGCGTTCGCGTACACGTGGCAGAACACAATGAAGACCCAGTACGCGGCGCCGCCGAAGTAGCTGAAGAAGATGACGTACGTCTTCCACGTCACGATCCCTTCCTCGACGCCTTCGTCGACCACCAGCTTCGTCGCGCTGTACCCCCCCGCTTTGAACGCAGCCTCGGCCCCGTGCCGCGAATCCCCGTTCATGTCAACAACCGTGACACTCAACGCCCTCGGATCCCCTGCGGCCACCTGCCCGTCGACGGCAAGCTGCGGTGCTTGTCCGTCGGCGTCCCCGCCGCCGGTGTTCGGGTACGTTTGCAGGGGGTCGCACGCGGGGTGCTGCTTCGTTCGTTTTTCCTTCGCGAGGTCCTGCTGCCGGACGTGCTCCGCGTGCAGCTGGTAGAAGTGCGAGGCTTTGTCGAAGGACGACGGATCCGCGGCGTTGACTTCGACGAGGGTGTGCGCGCCGTTGTCGCCGACGGGCTCGATGGAGAACACGCGGTCGGCGAAGGGCAGGAACTGCATCTGGTTGGTCGCCAGCAGCCGCGTCTTGCCGGTGAGCTGCCCGAGGAGGGCGTGGTGAAAGATGTGGGCGCCGACGTAGGCGTCGACGGCGGAGAGCACGTCGTCCAACAAGTACACTTCGCAGTCGCTGTACAGGGCGCGGGACAGGGACACCCGCGCTTTCTGCCCGCCTGAAATGTTTGTACCCTTCTCCCCGATCGTCGTCGCGTCGCCATCCGGCAGCTGCTTCCGAAGGTCCGGCAGCAGCGCAACGTTTGCAATCGAGCTGCGGTACCTCTCCTCGCTCTTCGCCCTCTCGTCGACGCAGGCCCACTCGACGTTGTCCCTGATGGTGCCGCTGAAGATCCACGGCTGCTGCGGGCAGTACGCGACGCGGCCGCCGACGTGGGTCGTCCCGGAGCTGACAGCGACCTCCTGCAGGAGCCCCGACAGCAGCGTCGACTTGCCGGTGCCGACCTTGCCGACGACCATCACAAACTCGCCGGGCTTCACGCTCAGGTTGACGTTTTCCAGCACGTTCTTGCCGGCAACCCAGCCGAAGCTCGCGTTCTCGATGCGGATGGCCCTGTCGCAGATGGCGGGCTGCCTCGCGTCGCCTTCCTCCCTGACCAAGTAGTCCTGCACGCGGGACAACCCGACGTAGAACTGCATGAGTGCCGTGCACAAAAACGGGATGGCCATGAAGCTGCTGCGGATGACGTAGGTCAGCGAGAGGGATTCGTACA
This sequence comes from Diplonema papillatum, assembly GCA_030068145.1. Classification (NCBI taxonomy): domain Eukaryota; phylum Euglenozoa; class Diplonemea; order Diplonemida; family Diplonemidae; genus Diplonema; species Diplonema papillatum. The sequence goes on along the minus strand of JAPJBO010000503.1, from coordinate 60,263 downwards.
CCTTCGAGGCGGTGAGGCCTTCCTCGTCCCATGCTGCGTAGACGATGAGGACGACGGCTTGGAACAGGATGGGCGCGAACGCCGAGAAGCTGAGCATTTTGGCCATCGCCTTCATCACCAGCCGCACGATGCGTGCCTCGGCTAGGCGCAGGTCGATGATCTTCTGGTAGTACTGCTCCTCCCACTGGTAGAACTTCACGCCGCGGATGTTTTCGATGAGCTCGTGCACCGCCCGCGTCCGGCCGTCGGCCGAGAACATCCGCTCCGCCAGTAGAAGCTGGAACGAGAGCGCGCAGTACGTGTTGTACGGGGTGAGGAACAAAAACACGACGAGCCCTGCGACCGTGGGCCACGACATGACGTAGAACAGGTACCCGAGGGCGATGATCGTCTGCGTCGGGATGAACAGGATGTTCCCCATGAGGTTCCACGAGGTCTGGAACATGCGCTCGATGTCGGAGTGCAGCAGCGTGAAGATCGCGGCGTGGCCGCCCGCCGAGTGCCAGCCACCCTGCGAGATCCGGAGGGCCTTGTGCAGCAGCTCGGTTGCGAGGCAGCCTCGGATCCGGCTCGATACGGTCGCCGTCGTCTCGAACGTGAGCTTCATCATGAACCCCATCAAAGAGATGGCTACCAACACAATCGCGGCGTAGATGAACGTGTACCAGTACGGCGTCTTCGTCTCGAGCTCTACTCCGTTGTCTTCCGGGATCAGGCTGTCGTTCACGAAGGGAAGCAGCACGATGGGCACGAACGGGGTGATCGCCTGGAACAAGCCGAAGGTCAACCCCTTCAAGATGTCCCTTTTGTGCACGCGGAGGAGCGTCGAGATGAGGTTCGGCTGCGGCTTGCGGATCACCCTCCGGAAGTTCATCATCAGCCACCGCAGCTTGCGGTGCGGCTCCTCGCACGGCGGCAGACTCGCCAGCTCTGGAATACCGTCGGGCAGCGGGCATAGACCGGCTTTGCACCTGGTGCACTTGGGCGCCAACGCACGGTACGGCGGCATCAACACAATTCTGTTCACGTCTTCCTGGAACCGCTGGAGGTCCTTGTAGTTGGTGTATTCGCCTGCCTGCACGCGGGAACGGATGATCTGCCACGGGTCGTCCGCCTTCTTGAGGAGCATCTCCTTCTTGTCGACGGCTTCGAGGGCGGCGAGCGTGTCGTGGAAGCCCTGCTCGGTCACCTGCGCCTTCCGCTCGTCCCAGACCACGTGGAAGGCATCGACCTGCGCACGCGCCCGGTCCCGCTCAGGGAGGGGGTCGACGTTGTCGAGCCCCAACCGGTTCTCCCTGGCGAGCTGCAGCATCGGCTGGATGAAGTCGACCATCATCCACGAGATGAACCCGGCCGTTTCCACCGCCGGCACCCGCGGCGCCCCGAGGCCCGCATTTTCGTGCAGAGAGATTGCGACCGGGCCTTCATTAATCACTTCCGATGACGACCCGTCGAGGTCCGCTGCCGGTTCGTTTGCCGCATACGGCAGACTCGCAACTGTCATACAGAATGGCAGGAGGACGACGACGGCGAGGTTTCTTGTTTTTGTTTTTGTTTTTGCGTTGCTTCGACTTTTTGTTCTGATGCCTTTCTTTCGGGAAGTTCTGCGTTTCTGTCCGTCACTCCCGACCCGATTCCGGGTTTTCAAGGTTTTCCTGGTTCCCAGTTTTCCCAGTTCCTGGTTTTTTATGATATTTTCACAATTCTGCCCGGCTGGTCGGGTGATGACTGACTTGTGTGCTCCTTAGTTCTGTCTCGTGTAGTAAGCTCGCTCGATTTAAACTCTCGCCGGCACTTCATCGGTTGAAGAGACGAACCCGGCCGTTTCCACTGCGGCACCCGCGGCGCCCCGGGGCCCGCGTTTTCGTGCACGGAGAGAAATGTTTTGTTTTGCTTCACTACTATCCCGTGATTCGAAGGCGGGCTGAAGTCGTTACATCGGAGGCGCGATGCGAACCGCGGCCCTGTCGCAGTGGATACTGAGATAATCAACGTAACCGCCGCGGCAGCTGCAGGAAGTAGGGCGCAAACGGAGGAACATGACGCTTCCTTCTTCTTGTTCTTTTTCTCTCTTGAGCTCTGGCCGCCGGCGGAAGGACTGGAAGCACTACTCCGGAACCGAGATCCGAAAAGAAAAGAAGCGGAAGCTTTCGCCGCGTTTTTATCTAAAAACAAAATGCTCCGACGTTGCGTCCCTCGACCTAGACCTAGGATACTTCGTTTTTGTGATCTCGCAGTCAGTGTGTGTGGTCCTGGCAAGTTCCCAGCGAAGAAGCAAGCGGATGCTTGAGGTTTTGAACGCAAGCTTCAACTCTTACCACGTACCCAGGGACTTGTAGCCCTCTTTGAGAAGTCTTTTGCATCTTCTCACTTGCTGTAGGACTTCTGGCTACATTGCGGAAAACCCTTGAGATGTTGTAAACGCCCAAAATGCGCCCACGGCCCAATGTATACCCTGCGTAAGACTACGTATATGTCTCCAAATGGCATATCGACCCGAGCGTGGTAGAGGATCCTTCTTTCTTTTCTTCTGCGTTGTCCGAGTATATCACCACGAAAGCAAATAGCTAGATGAAAAGAGACGTGTTTGAAGGACTTCACATGCCGCGTCAATGAAGGGTGGGCCAGCCAAACTCGCAGGTTCATATCTCGCAGCCCGGATTCTCTGAGTAGAGTTGGGGGAGGGGGGGGTACTGGGCCGAGGCGTGCCCAGGCGTTGTTGCAGCAGGAGCCGACCTTATGCTTTTCGGGTCGAGGACCCAGCGTTGCAGAATGGCGGCGCCTTCTTTCATTCTTCAACCAGGGCATTTGTTGCTGGGAAAGGTATGCGATTGTGTGAAGAGAGTACTTGACTAGGCCTCTGCGTCTGATGTGGCCCTCCTGTCCGGACGACGCAGGTGACTAGCCACGTTGCTAGCCCTCTTTTAGAAGTCTTTTACATCCTCTTGCAGAAAACCCTTGAGATGTTGTAAACGCCCAGAATGCGCCCACAGCCCAATTTATCCCCTGCATAAGACTATTTATAGTGTCTCCAAATGGCATGTCGACCCGAGCAGCGCGTGGTACACGTCTTCCTCCTCTGCGGATGGAGAGTGACCACACAGCACGATGTTGACACGGTCAAGATGGGTACACATACTCCTCCACCCGTGAACTGGATCGTAAGCTCTTCAGTTTGCTTCGAATTGCGGGAGTCGAAAACCGCAAAGCAGAACCGATCCCTCCCCCCTTTCGCGAGAAAAACAAAAAGCAAGAATCAAACTGCCTCTAGAAGGCTCTGGTAACGTACCGACCAGGATCAGCAGTAGTCGTCAAAATACAGGGCGCGCGGCCTTGTTTCACTTCCTTTCCCAGGACCCAAAAAGCCCCGCCCGCGGCAAATCCGGCTGTTTCGATCTTGGTCGCGAAAGGTTGAAGCCTGCAATTACGAGCCCCCCAAGAGGAACCCCTCTCGTCTGTGTCTCTCTGGGTAAATCGCTGCAATGACACTGGAGATCGTTGGGACCAGCTGCCTTTTTTAAACATTCTTTCAACAGCAGTTGACCTTTGAGGGGTCGAAGGAAGCGTTTAAACTACCTGGACCCAAAGTTTCAGCTTTACCGCAACTGAGGCAAGGAGGAGAAAGAAAACCGAAAAGAGTTGTTAGGTTAAAAATGGAGCAGAGCTAGGAGTAAGAGTAAGAGAGAGAACAGGAAATAATCGGAGGTGCCTCCTGAGCCCAGATTTTTGACCTGTTGGTCTCAGGGAAACAGCACGCTTTCTCGGTTGGTTAGCGTCACCAGCACGGCTAGTGAGGACCACACTGCACTTACAATTTGCAACGGGCGGCCACCTCTAGTATTTCCTCCAACGCAGGGCGCTTATTTAAAAAAAAAAGGAAAAAGAGGCAAAAACGAATAAAAAACGGGGAGGGGGGAAGGGAGGGTTACAGAAAACGACGTAGCGAACAAGCGCCGGACGTACTCTGAGATGCCCCCTGGCATTCAGAAGCAAGCACCGTGGACAAAGCCGGTGCGGTCGTCGTAATAGTATGTATCGTTCTAGCTCCGGAGCAGGTCTGGAACAAGAAACTGAGCAATCTTCACATACAAACGAGTGAGAACTATCTCACAGAAGGCGAAGCACGATGCCATGGTAGCTTGGAAACCTCAGTCTCTGCGGGCCTATTCAGAAGACACCGTAGGATGCGAAGAGAACGAAGATGGGTTGCAAAGCCGTTTGCCGCCTCCTCTCAGTGTGGCGGGCTAGCCGCCTTCGCCAGTCGTTCGGGAGTGCAAAGAAGCCGGGCGCGCAAGCAGGATGCATGCGCGCCGGTGTGTTCCTCACACGGACAGCAGCTTGCGGACCTGCTGCTTCGTCAGATGGTAGTGCTTGCGGAGTCGGGCTATCTGGTTGGTCGGCGCCGTGATTTGCCCGTGGTGGGCGAGGGCGTAATCCGCCATTTCTCGGATGGCCAGCACGACGCCTTTGTGGTCGGTCGCTTGGTAGCCGAAGGCCCTGCGGGCCTTCTCGGACGACGTCGTGTGCTGCGACGAGAGCAGGAAGATGGTTTCCCGCGGGAAGCTCTTGTCCGCCTCCGGTGTGTTGCACGTTTCCGCGAGTGGGTCGTCGTCAAGCCAGTCCTGCACGCAGCCCAGGAACGACAGGAGCAGCAAAGGCACCGCCTTCGGGGTGCAAGGCGCGCTGCCGATGATCCGGCGGACGTTGCACATCATCTCCGATATGAGCTCCGTCGTCTCAAAAGGGGTCCCCCCGAGGATGTACGTCTCCCGCGGCTTCCCTTGCACCGCCGCTTTGAAGTGCCCCTCTACCACGTCCACGACATTCACGAAGTTCAGCTTCGTCTTCGGCACCCCTACGAGCCTGCAGTCCGCCATCATCCGCACCAGCCTTCCCCAGCTCCGGTCGTCGTACCGCCCTACGATGTCCGACGGCTGCAGGATGACGAAGTCAAGGTCCGAAGCCTGGACGATCTTTTCCTGCAGAGCCTTCGTTCGGCAGTAATTGACCCAGAAGTCGTCGGGAGATTTCTGCGATTCCTCGGTCAGGATGACCCGCTTCCGCTTAGGGGGCAGCCACCCCTCGTACTCGTGCGTGGCCGGGAAGTAAACGGCGATGCTCGACGTCAGCATGAAGCGGCCTATCTGCTTTTCCTGGCAGACGGACACCGCGTTCTCCGTGCCCCGGATGTTGACCTGGTTCTGCAGGGAGTCGCCTTCTTTGCGGACGGCGGTGTTCGACGCCAGGTGGAAGAAGTAGTCGGCCTTCTCCGGCGTCGCGTCGGCGAGCGCGGTGCGGTCAACCATGTCGCCCTGCACGAACGAGAAGCGGTCGTTATTCGGGAAAGCCCGCAGCAGCGGCAGCGATCGGCTCGACACGTCGTACCCGACGACCCGCCATCCCGCCCCGAGGAGCTTCTCCACCAAGTTCAGCCCGACAAAGCCGCCGCATCCGGTGACCACGGCCAAGGGGCGAGCCAGGTTGGAACTGTCGCGTTCTCTGTTTTCGTCTTCAACCTCGCCGTTTGTCTTTCTTTTTCCTTCTTGTGTTACAATGTGAACGACTGTTTCGTGTATTAAAAGTCGGTGCTTTTGAGTCGCCGGTAAGAGTGAGCACCGTGCATCGCTGTCTGCTTTCTAGATTGAGAGTTCGTCGAAACGAGGTTGTACTGTTTTTCCCCTTCAGAGTGAATTTCGGTTCGGGATTCGCCACTCGAGTATATTCTACGAAGGAGGTGCGTTTTCAAACACGTGGAGCCCCGCTGCCTCCGGTTTGCCGTCGGCGAGCGCGGTGCGGTCGACCATGTCGCCCTGCACGAACGAGAAGCGGTCGTTATTCGGGAAAGCCCGCAGCAGCGGCAGCGACCGGCTCGACACGTCGTACCCGACGACCCGCCATCCCGCCACGAGCAGCTTCTCCACCAAGTTCAGCCCGACAAAGCCGCCGCATCCGGTTCGTTCTTGTGTAGACTGTTTCGTGTATTAAGAAGCCGGTGTTTTGAGGTGTTTTTGAGTCTTGCGCGCATTTGAAAGATGATTTGCAACAAAACTTTCAAAGAAAGCAAACGAAGCCGACTTCCGACCAACATTGGGCCGCTACACCGTGACCCCGCAATATGGGGCTAAAAGTGAAACTGGCTCTTCGCTACCACAGTACTGGTAGGTATGAAGAAGTGGAAGAGTTCGCCTTTTGGTGCTGTGCATCCAGAAACAAAAGTAGGACTTTCTGACAGCAGCGACAACAAAGACTGTGATAAGGAGCTACTGGAAAGCAGCTACACGTAGAGGGGAGGAGCGGAGCAAGTTGTGAGGTGCATGCATGGGGGGGGGAAGTGGTTATTGTGGGAGGACCCACTGGCGTTGTCCGGCTGCTTGGCCAGAGCAAAGGGATGCGTGGTTTTGTTTTGTTCTCCGCTGACAACATAATATATTATGATAAGATGCCAACCCCCCCCCCCCCTCCCCTTTGCACTAATAAAACATTTTTTGACGTCATCCTATACTGTATGCCAGCCCCCGAAACCCTGTCTGTGCGGCCGAAAACGGGCCCTAAACGGTTTTCGACGGGTTTTGTGGAGGTAAAGGGGCCTCAGAAGGCACACAAGTGGGCCCAGATGGGTTTCGGGGCCAGTAAGGGGGGACGTCGAAAAGTATTTTATTAGTGCAAAGGGGAGGGGGGGGGGTTTGGCATCGTCACATATTTTGCTAGGCGTCAATCCGAGGCTTTGGGTCGGGCAGGCCAAACCGACAAGAACCGGTCGTCGATGGTCCAACTGCGGGTAAACGTTTGTGACAAAGCTTCGTATCTGCCGCGCATCCATTGCACCACCTGCTTAATATGTAATGTTTACTCAAGCCACTTCGCACTTCCAGTGTTTTGAGTCCCTCAGAACAGGGACATCCTTCAGTTCTTCGTGGTGTCAGGTCTTCAACACTGCGGGCATCTAGCAATGCAGCAGCTCTCGTACGTAACTGTTTCGGAGGCGGCCGTAAGACGCTTAACGTTTGGTCAGAGCAACGAGACGGGCTGTGCTTCCGACCTGGGGAGGCCAAAAATCGATGTGGTCCTCAGTACCCCCGTGGGTGTGTACACACAACCCACCATCCATTTGCAGCTCGTGTGGTATCGTGGTATGCTGGTGGTAACCCTACGTACCATCCACCTCGGCACAGTGCACCCTTCCTATCTTGGGGTATCGCCGCAGTCCGGCAAGATCCAAACTGGAATGGCTCTAAGGTACATCCCTCAGAACGGAGCTTGGCAGAGCAAAGGAACGGGCCGAACATCGATCGCGGAGACTACTGTCAGCTCGGGCCTGATCCAAGTTTCTCGGCACAGTGACCCTTCTGAACTGTTTCGAGTTTGATAACCTTTTATTCTTCTAGGTTCTAGGCTACGACACGTCCCTCAAGGGAGGTTGGTCGGAGCAAAGAGACGGGCTGAGCGTCGATCGCGGCGAAGCGGACCGGGAACAGTCGGGCGACGACGGGTCCGACTGCCAGGTGACAGTTTGCACGGCTTCGAGCACCCGCCGCGGCCCGGCTTGCACCGCGGTGAGCGGCCTGCACGTCGGCGGGCTGCTCTTGTGCTTGCGGACGACGTCCGAGTCCCACAGGCTGCTGGCCAAAGCAGCGTCCGAACCGGCAGCAACGCCGGGCAACCGGGGCGGCGCAGGCGGGTCGGCCGGCGGAGGGCCGGCGAGGGGTAGGGGTAGGGGTAGGGGGAGGGCGCCGCTTGGGGGTTGCAAAGGACGCTTCGGCGGGGCCGACACGGCGCGCGGCTGCGGCTGCGGCTTGCGCGAGCGGGCGGCCTGCAGCCTTCGGTGGCCGTCGGCCTGCCGCTTGCGCACGCAGGCGTGCTTCACCCGCGACGCCCGACGCTGCTCGTCTTCTGCCCTCGCCCGGCAGACCAGCTGCCGCAGCTTCCGCCGGCCTTGCAGCTCCTCTGCCTCCACGCTTTCCAACGCTTCTTCGACTGTCCTACTCTTCCCATTGTCACGGAGCACACCCGTCATCCCCCAGCCTCTGTCTCTCCGCAGCCCGATGTCTCTCAGGTGTCTGTCGACCGATGCCTTAAACCAATGCCCGGTGAGAGCTGAGTCCTTCAACCCGTCGTATTCTGCCACGCTCGTGCAGCCAAGCCGTGACACGTCGAACGGCGGACGCCGCGTGAGCGGCGCCTTCCCGTCGCCCGTGCGCGCCCTTCGCTTCGACCCGCCCGGCGCCGGCGGGAGCTTGCCCAGGCTCAGGTTCCAGCTCGCTATCGAGGCTGTTCCGGCCATGACGGCGGCGCGTTTTCTCCCCGCGAAGGGACGCGCATATGCAATTAGTCGGCGGTTCGGTCAGATCGCTATGGCGCCTTCTTCTAGGTTCACTTTGTTTTTTTTCGTCCCCCGCTCTCGACTCTGTTGTTTTGGATGTTGTTTTGGATGTTGTCGAACGATCAAAGAACAGCGGGGGGCGAAAGAGACAGAGAACACATCAAAGCAAATCATGGGAGTGGGGCCTCTATCGTCAAGTGGGCCAGGTTAGATCCGGGGCAGCTCCCTGCGAGGGGACACGGGCAGGGGTTAGTCCCGGTCCCTGTACGTGTTCTCGTTGTCAGCGCTACCGCGCTGACTCTTCCCGGGAGAAAGAGAGCGAGAGAAGCAAGCCCAACTGTCTGCTAGCTCAGGTAGTGTTGCGTGTGGTACAGGTCATCCACCGTCCTTTCACGGGGAAGAAGAGCGAATCTCCATAATCAGCCAAGACAGAACGGAAAAATGGTTAGTTGCACTGTGCTCGATTCCCCGGAAAAGCGAAAGTTCACTCTCAAATGGTGGTCGTGGTTGGTCATCGTGGCTTCGGCCGTTCGTGTCTACAGTTGGCTGCCCAGGCTCTCGTTTCAAGGTTGCCCTATTACTAGACTGGTGTCAAACTCATTAGCCGCATACGGACGAACTACGCCATATGACGTGGTTAATTCAAGTTAATTCGCGGGTATCTGCAAGACGCCCCGGGTGCCCGTCCTGGGTCACTTCCATGTGTATTCATTCAGCGTCGAGGTGAGATCTGCCACGAAATCTTTCAAATGCGTCCCTCGGTTCCCATTTTTGCCCTACGAAACCCCCTCTTGAGTATGACCCAGGTTTGCCTCGAAAAGTCTATTTTCCCTAAATTAACACCCACCCTCCGTCCGTATGTGGCTAAGTTCCTACATCCCCGCTGACAATTTCAAGTCCATTCGCTTGACTGCTGTTTCGCCAAACTGCTGTCGTCTACTTCCTCTTTCTTGCCTTTGCGTTCCGTGGTCAAGCGCTTGACCCAAGACTCCTTCTCCGGCCTCGCAAGCTTGCAGAGCAACCTACGCATGATCATCATAAAAGCAAGGCACATCAGTTCTGCATGCTTGCCGAGTTCAGCAGTGGGGATGCACGAAAAGTGGCGGGTGCGAGACTTAGAGACGCGTAGAAGGCAGCGACGTCTTTCGGTGGCTCGTACCGAGCTGCCATCAAGGTCAGACTGGAGTCAAAGCGCTTGGTCCTTATTTCCCCGCTGACAGTTTCGAGTCCGTTCCCTTGACTGCTGCTTCGCAAGACTGCTGTCTTCTTATTTCTGGCGCTCCCTGATCAAGTGCTTGGCCCAACTCCTTCTCGGCCCTCGCAAGAAAATACGGGTGCAGGTACGCAAACTTCCCAATAGCAACACTGCTGAGGCAGCGAAGAGAAATAGCCTCGGAACGTACTTCGTACGTTAGAAGCAATGACCTGTCAATGAACACAATTGATGGACAAGTCTGGTGCCAGCACCGCGGTAATTCTAGCACCGGACAGCCATTGAAGTCGCCCATACATCATTACCACCGTCGAGAGCACAGGTCTTGATGCGAGGGCTTCGCCCAGCTTCTGAATAGCCACCTTGCAACCTGAGTTCTGGATCCAACTACAAGCTTTTGAACAGCGGAAGCACTACTATACGCTGTTGGGTTGCAGGCTGCCAGGCGGAGTCTTGAGGGATCGCTGGAAACGGGCCGACTCAATTGTGCGCGGCATCAGGGAAAAAGGAACCTCGGAACATGTGCTGACTCTGAAAAAGGAAGAAGAACTGCAGATCACGGGGAAGCAACGGACAGGAAAAAATGGTCGGTACAGCGGCCGAAACCGCGACTGAGGACGGAAAAACTTCAGACGTTTTCCATTCTCCGCCGGGGGGGTGGAAACCATTACTACGAATTACGGTATGAAGTCCACGCTCGGAACAGGGGGGTTTCGCCCGGCACTGCATGCAATTCAGCGCCACACGCACTTCTGCATGCCCCGAGGCCTCGTCCCCTGTCCACCACACCTCCAGCCTTGCACAAGGGGGTCCATTGACCCAATGGGGGGTCCGGGGAGCCGCGGTGAACGGTACGGTACACCAGGCGGCTACAGTTACAGGTACAGTTCCGATACAGGTACAGGTACAGGTTGCGACACACACCACACACCCACTGCGGAAGTCCCCAACCCAGAAAAAGCACGTTTGTGCGGTCGACGGTATACGTCGTTCTGACGTCTGGCGACTTTGCTTACGTGGCTCGCTGTTTGAGTATGTCCTGCACGATGAGCAGGTGCTTATTAGAACTATCGAGGAACGTGTACGAAGGAGCACTGCCCACCAGCTCTCCGCTGTCACCAATTCCATAAGAGAAGCCCTCAACTGCCGGGCTATAGCTGTCAAAGCCGGGGTGTGTCGTGTGAAAGCGAAGAACTACCGTGTGTACCTTCTCCCACTCTCACGGGTGAACAGGCGATACTTTAATTTTGGTTGACACTGGGGGAAAACACAAGAATCGCCTTCGCAAGCGGAAACGCGTGCAGAAACGAAACGGATGGCAATGCAACTGGGCAGCGACAGCAGGGAGTCGCTCTTTTAACCTTTCTTTCTTTTCTTTTACCGTTGGTGTGTTTGGGTTGAGCCAGGCCGCCTGCTGCATCCTGTGCTGCATCGTGCGTGCGTCGTTCATTGGCAGCCGAGGGGTGAGCTAGCTTATCAACTCTCTAATACCAGCCCCTTGTTCTTCCTCTCTCGTATGCAACGGCCCGGTGAACAGGGTGAACGCACGAATTCGAGGTCAGGAGAGAGAACAAATCAGGAGGCCATTCCTTCCTACTGCACTCTTTCGACTGAGGTAAATCGCGAGAGAACCATCGCAAGGCTCCAACCCACGGAGCAACAAGGTTCCTCCGTGGGTTACTGCCGGTCCAGTCGGGATCGTACAAGACTAATCATGAAATAGATCCGGTTGGAGAAACAGTCGGTATGCCTTCGCAGCAGCTTGTTTGGTCGGACAGTGCCGTGACGCTACGCTTTGGATGGCGTGCGGCTGAACGCCTCCACCCGCAACCCAGTCTGGCGGAATGCGTGAGATAATCGAGGCACGACGGATTCAGCGGGCCGCTACTTGCTTTGACGAGCGGCAACTTCCACATTCACATCCGGATACCGTCCTCCAACCGGGTCTATGCAAGTCCGAATAGATCATATGAGAAGCACGCGCAAAGAGCAACAGGTGTCGCACCTGGGCACTTTTAAGTCCCCCCTATCCGGGGGGAGTCCGACCGTACAAAAGAGAGAGGGGAAGAGGAGCAAAAGCTCGGCGTGGCGCACGTTCGTGCGCTGCGTCAAATCTCTCAGCGGTGCCGCCTGCTGAGCCTTTAAATACCTTGCTGGTCTCCTGATGGACAGGTCCAGGGACAGTAGTTGGGTCAGCTCCTCTGATGAGCTGGCTTGAGTCGGCACGAGCAAACTCGAGAAGGTCTGGCCACAAAAAGGTTCCCTGCCGTCTTCGAGTACCAGGCCGGCAAACCGGGGTCGGGACCACAGTCCCAAACACGGTACCACGATTCGAATAACCTATTTACCTTCCATTGATTGGTTGTTTCCCGGCATCTGAGATGTGGGAGAAAGGAAGGGAGGAATCTGTGTTTGTACGGTACAACGTTGCGCGCGCGAAGCAGGCAATTGCGGGGTTCGTTGCCTCCGGAGATGCTTTAGGCTGTGTTTCTTGTTAAGCTGCGTCGGTTTGAAGTCTCCGTTTGACTTGTGAGGTGGATGGGCTTTCGTTTTCTCCCGCGGAAGGGGTTGTGACAGTTCTTGGTTATTATTTGACCCGGGCTTCAGGGCCCCAAGGTGACGGGAGTTCCAATACCGATGGTTGTGTGGGGGGTTTTGAAGGCTTACGGATCCTCGGTTTCCAACACCGCTTTTTTCGCCGTAAATTCAGTTCTGCCGCTTATTACCCAAAATTTAGTTCTGCCACTTCAGACGAAGTTGGCAGCGACAAATTGGAGGCAACCGTTGTTTTCCGACCTGACTATCATCGTCTGACCCAGAGTCAGAGGGCCAGACGAGCGTCGGACTGATTCGTCACGGCGTCAGTCTGACGGTCAGAATTGAAATATTTGGTGATGATCCTGCTCCTACTGCAACCTTGTTGCGACTTTTACTTCCTCTAGTATCCCCAAGTAGCAGGTCGAACGACATGCTGATCTCTGTGAATCAGCGGAGCAGCGAGCTCCGACATTGCTGACGCGCTATTAACCAGCAGCCATACATGACCATGAAGGAATTTAAAATCCCGAACGATCAGATTTGTTTGCGCGCACTTCCTTCAAACCTGTTTTGTTCATCTAACGGGAGTGAGGATGGTACGCTGTCATCGATCGGGTTTTGTTCTTGGACAAATTGCGTTTGTTAGACACAACAACTGCTCCCCCTCGGCTCAACTGCAGGTGCCTCGAGGGTGACATCAATTGCCTCATCGGTGGATGTCTTGGCACTGCGCACGGAATGCCTCGATGAGGCGATAAAGCCAAGAGGCACGAACTACGTATCACCTCGAGCGGACGATCCTTGTCTTCTCGGGGGCACAATTTGCCGATCGCGCCCCTCAGGATCTGATGATTCCGCCCCTTGCCCCCAAGGGGCCAACAGTTTGATTGCTTCCACTGCCTTTGTCTGCTTTTTTGTGTTTCCGGCGACATTCGCGGTAGCTTTTTTTTTGAGACTTCAAGAAGCCGGTATTTTTGAGCCTTCGGTTGTTTCTTCGCCGGTTCTTTTTACTGTTTTTCGAGGAGAACGCCATCGCTGGCAACTCCAAAAAGTAACTGAAGGAACAGGGTGCAAGAAAGGAACATTTTGGGAGACAGGGTCTTGCTGCTGATAAACGGTGTTCGGTATCAACGTGTTCTTCGCTTTTTCTCTTCGTTTTTTCTCACGAAGGGGGGTGTTCTGCTTTCGGCTCTGCCAGGCTCTCCGACTACCACCATCGTGGTCAGCGCAAACTCAAGAGTCTAGCCACGTGGGACCTCCCCGTTTGTGGGGTGTTTCCTGAGCTGGTCGGGTTTGCTTAACTTTCTCGTAGGGCAGCCGTTCCAGAAATGTTGCAACAGCACTGCTCAGAAGATTTCCGGACTTGGGGCTTGCACTGCTAAACGAAGCAACAGACGATCAGCATCAACTGGTGAACCAAAGGTGATGAAAATGATAAGGCAAAAGTTTCTTTGTTCTTCGCGTGTACAGGCTATAAACCTCTCTGGTGGGGTTTCCTGTATTAGCACTTTTTCGTTGGCTTCGTTTTCTCTTTCATGTGCAACCGTTGTTCCGGAAATGTTCCCGTCAGTACAGATGTACTATTAAAAATACTCGAGGGACTGCCTTGTGCTCATTTCGAAGGAGGCTAGAGGGGAGAAAACAAAACAACTACAAAGTGGGTCTTTTTTGTTGAACGCTTTCGCCCGCCACTAACCCCAGATGTACCTGTGTTTCGTGTGGGCTACAGCACATTACCTCCTTTGATCTATCGCAACTGGCAGTCTCCTCGAGCATTTCCTACAAAGCAGGTGCTTATACAAGAAAAAAAAGCGTAGAACAGGAACAGAGTACAACAACACATAGAGTAAAAGGAACTTCCCCCCGCCCGCCCCCCCGCTGCCATTGCGCCTTCGACGGTTCTGGTCAGACAAATGAGAGGCCACGACGGTGCCCGAATAAGGAGCGAAGCGCGGGAGATGTGCGCCTTTCGACTCGAAAATGCCGCAAGCTCGCAAAACCGCCACCGAACAGACGCCGGATGCCTCCGCTTTTGCATCGAAAGGCGGTGGACAATGGCCAACTAAGGTACCTACCACGCCTTCACACTCGCGGAAGGGTCGGACACGAGTCCTTTGAGTCTTGGCGGTACAGCCGCGCAGCCGATGCAGCCTCACGTGTGCTCCTAGCGCTTGCCCAGCTCGATTTCAGTACTAACAATCTTGCGGCTTGCCCTCCAATGTATTGTGCATATCTTGCGGCTAAAAAAGGCGTAGGCAGCGTGTTTTGGTGGTTGATCAGAATTTCCTTACCTGAATATACACAGGGTAAATACAAGTGGGAAAACGATCACCCGGCACGCACAAACAAAACGAAGCGCCTGTCTTCTTGAATCGAGGCAGGAGACGGCTAAATGGGAACGCTCGACTTGTGGAGCATGCGCCGTATCGAGTTGCGACGATCCGCGGTGTTGGAAGCCATCGATGCGGACAACGAGCAAGACTTGCCGTTCTTCGGCGTGAACACCACGTTGGTGAACGCAACCTGGTTCTGAGTCGTGTACCTGAGGGGGGGTTATCTCATAGGTTTCGTCTTTCTAGACTTTAAACAAGGGGAGGAGAATTGCAAGAACGTGCTTGGAATGGATATGTGCTCAACACCGCACTGGTCCCGTCTGCGCCGTGTTTCGGTCCTTTAAGCCACGGACACATAAGGCGGACCATCATCAGCGCGGAACCTGAGTGTCTGCAGACAGGACTGCGGTGTGAGTCTGGTTAAACAGGGGGAGGGGGATTGCAAGAAACGTGCTTGGAATGGATACGTGCTCAACACCGCACTGGTCCTGTCGAAACAAGGACGGGGGCCAGGGGAGATGTCCTCCTCTATGATTCTGCAACTGACGACCGTATCGATTAGTTCCTACGCAAAGCAGGCGCGATGTTTGTTGGTACGCCGGGGGAAGTTAGCCTGCAGTCAGTGAGTGAACATGATCGTTAAGCAAAGACTCCCCCTTAAAAAACGCTGCCAGAGTTCTCTTTGGAGTTCACAACTAATTGTGCTGACAAAAATACTCGAGGGACTGCCTTGTGCTTACTTAGAAGGAAGCTAGAGGAGGAGAAACACTACAACTACAAAGTGGGTCTTGTTGAACGCTTACGCCCACCACTGAACCCAGATCCACCTGTGGTTCGTGTGAGCTACAGCACACCTCCTTTGATCTTTCGCAACTGGCAGCCTCCTCAAGTATTTCCAAATTTACAAAGCAGGTGCGTATACAAAAATATGCCTTCGCTCTTTCGCTATCCTTATCAAAAACTGTTGCACATCCACACAGTTTGGGCCCTCTCTTCAGGTCGTTGTTTTACTTTTGCATCTGGCATGTCTTGAGTTAGGGGTCTCCATGTGAAGCACGGACACGAAAGCTGATCTTCAGTTTGGTGTCGGTTCGCTCATTGCTCAGGCTTGCATTTTTGGAACACACGTCGCAATGTGAGTTGCTTCGGCATTTGGCATTTGTTGTTGAACGCTTACGCCAGATTTATCTGTGTTTCGTGTGGGCTACAGCACATTTACCTCCTTTGATCCATCGCAACTGGCAGTCTCCTCAAGCATTTCCTACAAAGCAGGTGCTTATACAAAAAAGAAAAAAAGGGCATGCATGTTGTGGTCTCGATCTTCGTACCCGAGCTTCCACGAATGCCGCGTGTGCTGGAGGGAGCGCGTCTTGTCGGAGGAAAGGGTGGATTCGTGCACGGACGCGGCGGTCTCCACGGGGGGGATGCGGATGCGATGCCCAGGCGAGCCGCCGATGGGCGGGGGCCGCGAGGTGGGTGCCGACGCGGCGCGGAGCATGTGGATTTGCTGCTTGAGGCGGTTCGGGTAGTCCGACGCCGACGTGGTCACCGGCTTCTCGCTCCAGTTCGGGTTGTTGAGGGCGAGTGACGACGACGAGGCTTTGATCTGGCCGTCGAGGTCGACCCGCGAATGCAGGATGTTGGCCGCGAACTGAGCCTGGGTCTGCTTCGGGTAGTCGACCTGCTTCGAAGTGACCCACGCCGCGGGGCGTGCGTCGGCTTCGTCGACGGAGCCGACCTGGAAGTGCGACCTGAGCATGTCCTTCCGAATCGCGCGGCAGGTCCCGGCTTCGTCGGCGGGCCCCTGCGGCGCCGAAGGGACGACGGGGCCGAACTGCCGGTGCGACATCGCCTTCAAATGCTTCTTTTTCCACTCTTCGATCTCCGCAGGGCACACGTACAGCTCGGACCGGGTTTTCGTGCTGTCGCCGCCCCTGAGGTGCCGGATGCCTCCGACGTAGTGGGCCCTGTCGAGCTTCTGCATGCTGCTTCGCTCCATGGGCGTCTTTTCACCGCCGAGTTTGATGCTCTCGGACCGCATGAAGTCGGATCTGCTCTTGATGACGTTCGTGTCCCGCGCCTCGAGCTGCCGCTGCGGGTAGTCGACGTGGTGCGAGGTGACCCACACTTTCGGGTGCGTCTGCTTCCCTTCTTCCGGCCGCATGTCGCCCCAGAAGACCTTGCCTTCGGTGCCGCGTTCCACGTCCGTCCGCTTCGTGATCTTCGGGTTCTCCGCCGACCGGTCCCGCAGGTCGACGGGGCGTGCTGCCCGCCTTTGGTTGTGCTTCGTGCACTGGGCGTACATCATCCCCTCCCACCAAAAAGGTCCAAGAAAAGAAGTTCACCACCCCACACCCTCCCCTCTACTGAAGGTCAGCTTTGAGAAGTTGAGCGTTATTGTGAAAAAGCCTCCGGATGGTACTGGCTTCTGGTTGTGCTCAGTATATCTGGGTGTCTTTTCGTCGCCTCTTTCGGAACGCATGAAGTCGGACCTCCTCTTACTGACGCTACTCGAGCTGCCGCTCGGGTAGTCGACGTGGTGCGAGGTGACCCACACGTTCGGGTGCGTCTGCTTCCCTTCTTCGGGCCGCCTGTCGCCCCAGAAGATCTTGCCTTCGGTGCCGCGTTCCACGTCCGTCCGCTTCGTGATCTTCGGGTTCTCCGCCGACCGGTCCCGCCGGTCGACGGGGCGTGCTGCCCGCCTTTGGTTGTGCTTCGTGCACTGGGCGTACATCATCCCCTCCCACCAAAAAGGTCCAAGAAAAGAAGTTCACCACCCCACACCCTCCCCTCTACTGAAGGTCAGCTTTGAGAAGTTGAGCGTTATTGTGAAAAAGCCTCCGGATGGTACTGGCTTCTGGTTGTGCTCAGTATATCTGGGTGTCTTTTCGTCGCCTCTTTCGGAACGCATGAAGTCGGACCTCCTCTTACTGACGCTACTCGAGCTGCCGCTCGGGTAGTCGACGTGGTGCGAGGTGACCCACACGTTCGGGTGCGTCTGCTTCCCTTCTTCGGGCCGCCTGTCGCCCCAGAAGATCTTGCCTTCGGTGCCGCGTTCCACGTCCGTCCGCTTCGTGATCTTCGGGTTCTCCGCCGACCGGTCCCGCCGGTCGACGGGGCGTGCTGCCCGCCTTTGGTTGTGCTTCGTGCACTGGGCGTACATCATCCCCTCCGACCAAAAAGGTCCAAGAAAAGAAGGTCACCGCCCCACACCCTCCCCTCTACTGATGGCGGGTAGAAAATCGACTCTAGGTACCCGTGTCGACCCTGTCGCAGAAAACCCAGGGCTGGTCTGTAGGTGCCCCGTCGGAATAGGGTTAAGCATCGAATGCTGTGAAGTGCGAGCGCCATGGCAAGCACTGGGATATTTTGAGTACATGAGCCACATATAGACGAGCATGCACTGTTGAGCAGCGTTGCCAAAACTTGCCGTGACAAATGTGATGCCTGGAGGTCAGCTTTGAGAAGTTGAGCGTTATTGTGAAAAAGCCTCCGGATGGTATGAAGGCTATCGTGGTGCTGCCTTTGAACTGCCACGGTAGCTGCTTCTGGTTGTGCTGCGAAAACCAGGTGCTTTTCGTTGCCGAGCTTGGGCTTTCGGAACGCATGAAATCGGACCGCGTACCTGAAGTGAAGTTACGGAGACGGAAGCTTGCACTGGAGCTGGAGTGATGCTACAGTCGTTTGGGTGGTATTGGCAAGGGCTTTCATCGGACACTCGGATGAGCTCGTTACGTGCTGGTTCAGTTTTCCGCGTTGAATGCGGTCAGTACGACTTCGGCCCGCCGGTGGTTTTCCGTGGGGTTGATGCCGGGGCGTCCCCGTGCTACAAGTCAGACAGCGAGTCGGACTTAGCGCACCGCTCGCGCAGGTAAAAGAATAGATCAGGGATCTGGGCTAGAATGACCGTGACAGCTTCGGACAAGTTGGGACCAATCGACACACCGCTTTCGGGCGGCACAGCAACATAATACGGAATGCCATTACGTAGCAAGTGTTCAATCACGGCTTTATCCCGACAGTGGCCTGTAGGACTGTAGCCTGGGGAATTTTTCGTTTCTAACAGAGAGAAACACCCGATGGTGCGTGACAACTTCATTGACGAGTGGTGCTTCTGGTTATGCTCAGTATGTCTGGGTGTCTTTTCGTTACGCTTATCTGATGCGGCGGTAGAGTGGCTTCTCGCACGAGCGGTACGCCTTCTTCAGCGTGGTGGCGCAGTTTCATGTGTCGTGATCGCCTGACTCCGATGACCAGCGTTCTTGCCTGCCACATGTTTTGCTTGCCACACGTGGTACATCTATTGGGTTCAGCAGTTGTTAAAAGAAATGCGTAGTTTAGTTTTATTCTTTTACTTGTTAGTTGTAAAAGGAAAAGACGGAGGAATGCGTGTGGTAGCGAAGGACGAAACAATGCGCCACAAAAAAAAAAAGGCAGGCTAGAAAAAGCGATTAGGGGCCGGTGGTATTCCAAGTGCCAGAAACAAAAGTCTGTCGATCCAGAGGCAAGGCGCTCGGTTCGGGTAAAAGAATAGATCAGGGATCTGGGCTAGAACGACCGTGACAGCTTCGGACAAGTTGGGACCAATCGACACACCGCTTTCGGGCGGCACATTACGTAGCAAGTGTTCAATCACGGCTCTATCCCGACAGTGGCCTGTAGGACTGTAGCCTGGGGAATTTTACGTTTCTAACAGAGAGAAATGCCCGATGGGCCGCATGGTGCTTATTTCGACGGAGGTCGATCGGAGAGGGAGAAGCAACTACACATGAGTCATTTTACGTCGTGCCGAACTACCGGCACTAAACCAGATGTATCTGGGTTTCGTGCGGGTTGCAGCACATTTCTTTGAGGTTTTGAACACGCAGCCTCGAGTATCTCCTTACGAAGCAGCAAGTGCGTATACAAAAAAGGCTTTTTTTCACGGAATTGGTTGCGCAACAGAAAAAAAAAGGGCCAGGGCCGGGTAGACGGGTCTATGGCTGCCAGGTGCTGCAAGCAGCTACTGTATGCGGGGGTTGTACGAACGTGCTTGACTTGGAAATGTGCCCAACAGGTCGTCTGAGCACCGTGTTTCGGTTCTCTGAAGCCAGACGCAGTAGGCTGACCAGCATCAGAACAGTGAACTTCAAGTCACACTCGCAACTGTGCAAGCTGAAGGCATGCGCCTACGAAAGTGTGCGGAAGTGCGAGCCAGGCGGGTTGGACTGCACGCGCACTAGTGAACAAGTTTGAGAGCCTTCCGACCACGTGTCTTGGGAGATATAGATGGGAAATCATTTGAGTTTGCAGTTTGCATCGTGACGAGGGTCGATGCTTGAAGAAGTGGTGCGCAGCCACGCGCCCCTGCAACGAACACGCCCACCTTTGTTAAAATTCTGCACAAGAGTCAACGGGAGCGGCCGCAACACACAATCCATCGAGAACAGCTTTCAATCTGTCAAGCAGCAAGCCGCCGATGCCGACAGACACCCCTACAACGATCCCCACCACACTGGCAATCGAGAAAGAGCTCTCAATCTGCCGAGCAGCAACCCGCCGACGGTTGCGAACACCGCTTAATGCACGCCCTGTGTGGCATCCCTTTTGTGTCAACATCAATCGCGAGGTTTCAGCGAATTGAAACGCAGCCCCAATTTATAGGCAGGAGTCGTCGTGTACTCGTCGATGTCCGACGCTAGTTTGAAAAGCTGATCGGCTTCTGCCCTCAGCGGCGAATCAGAGGGCACGTCGTACAGAACGGCCTCAGCCCGTTGCTTCACTGTTTGCATGGCCGCGTCAGCTTGGTTGTTTTTGGCCACCATGCAGAGACGGTATACCTGTGATTGTAAGCGGTAGTTGTTTAGGAGGAGCATGCTCCGACGGATCAGCGCAGCTGATGTTAAAAAAAAGGGGGGCATCTTAGTTTAATGTTTAGGTAGAGCACTGCCTCTCATGCATGGTTGGTGCTAGCATCACGTTTTCATCGCGGGAACGCAGAGTTTTGTTTTCTATTTACTTTTCCGTTTCTGACGATCCCGTACGGGCGTACTGATTGGGTGCCTTTCGCCGTTTTGTGAGGTTCACTTCGTGTGGTGTGACACATATATTTCCACTTTCTTGGAGTCAAAATGTTTAGTGTTCAGGCAGTACTGTCTGCCTGCACGTTTTGAAGTTAGCATATCAAGTCTCCTTCGAAGAACACGTCGGTGAGGTCCTCACGTGATGGAAATCTTTGTTTTGTGCGTATGTGTTCTGGTAATTTGTACAGTACGCTGCCAACCGTCCCTTTTTGATAAAGACATACGCTACCATAAAAATTTAGTATGGCGTTTTTTTGTGTTTGTGCGCACTAGCGGAACTCACCTGCCCTGGTAAGCTTCATATACTACGCTGCCAGCTACTAATTTTTCGTACCAACAATGCATTGTGAACACAAGAAAACACTGGGGGGACGACAGGAAGCAGACCTCCGCTTTCATCTCGGCAACACGGGCCGCCAGGCCGGGGTCCTCGAACGGCGGCGGCGGGACCGGGTCGTAAGAAGGGTAGACGGCAGGTTCCTCGCCGCCGCCGCCGCCGCGGGCTGCGAAGCAGTCGTTGAGGTACGTCGACAGGTTGCCCGGGGCACCCTCGGAGGCATCGGGCGGCATCGACAAGTCGAAGGCGGGCGGCGCCTCCTCCGGCGGCGGCGGCGGCGGCGGCGGCGGCGGGTCGTCTGGCTGGAGCGCCCCTTCCCCACCAGACCCAGCCGCAGTGCCGCCACCCAGGATGTCCTGCAGGACATCCGCATCGCCGCCCCCGCTGGCGGTGGGGGGAAGCCCAACCGGGCCATTCCGGGCAGCCGAGACAGGGGAAATCGGCCCCCCCGGGGACCGCACCGCGGGAAACGACGAAACACCCCGGGGAACCTGCGCGGGAGCCGGATCCGCAGCGCCGAACGCGGGAGCTCCCGCGTCGGGCATCTTGCGCAGCCGCGACGCTTCCGTGTGCCTCGGCTTCCCGGTTGCCCGGAGCTCGATGCAGACGTCTGCCGCCGCTTCGTCGACGGAGAGGACGGTGGCCGGCTCCTCGGTGCCGTCGGCGGTCTTGTAGTAAACGGCGTCGCCTTCCCGGAACGAGGCGACCCCCGCAGCGGCGGGCAGCACCGCGCCGTTCGCCTGCTTCACGAGGCTGGTCGCGTCCGTAATTTGGTGCGAGTTGATCGACGGCAGGAACACCGAGTACATGGGCGGCGTTCCGCTGCTGACCGCGTTGACGGTGCCGACCACCGGCGCGGCACCGTCCGCGGGCCGGTACAGCACCGTGTCTCCGACGGCAAATGGCGCAAGGGTCGCTGAGGTGTTGTAAAAAAGGTGTACATTGCTCGGACGCTCCGTTCGGTGTCTCAGTCGCAGCATTTTCCTTTTGAGTGAGAGCGACGATTTACGCCGTTCTGACTTTGCGCATTTTTCCTCACTTCTGGAACGCTTCTCTTTTGACGACACGGCTGGTATGGCCGGCCATTTTACCAAAAGCTGCCAAATATGGGCAGAAAGATTTTATAAACCTGCTTCTATGCCCAACATAGAAATTTCACTGGGTCGAAGACTTGGGGGATGATGTCACAGACACGGGTGCATTCTTTGGGTCAAAACCTTGGGTCAATATGGGTGTTCTGCCCCGTGTTTCCAACGTAACAATTTGAACTCACGTGCTGTTTCCACTGCAGGTTTTGCCCTTGTCGACAACAGCACAACAAATTGACACCACGAGCTGCTTTCATGGTTGGCTTGTCAGCATCGCAATTTGTAATACGTCCTGATTTCCATGGCAAGCGGGGTTGTGCTTTTGTGTTGGGCTTTCGCCCGGCGAGTAGAAGTAGAGGGGCCGAGGGCACACCTTTCGCGAACGGCGACCGCGGGATGGGCTGCTGCGACTTCGGCGCCGCCGGCATGCTCGCTGCGGGCGATGAGAGCAGCGTGTTTTGGTAGAAGAGGATGTACGCGCCCGCGGCCGACGGCGGTCCGCGGGACGGGGCAACCATCGTGTCGTTCATGCAGAACCACCGACGGTCCTCGGCGCCCCGCACGTCCGCTGTGTAGTGCTGCCCTTGGTGGTTCACGACGCCGGCGAGCTCGTACGCCGCCGCGCTGCCGGGCGCTCCCTCAACGAACTCGCCGAGGTCCAAGCTCTGCGGAAACGCGGCCGGCGCCTCAACCTTCCCCTCCGACGACCCCGCGACGCGGAACCGTTTGAACACGACGCACAGCACCGACGGTACCGACCAAAGGGACAGCTTTTTCCGCGCTTTCACCGCCGATTTGCACCCGGAGCAGGTCCAAGGAAGGGTCTCCTCGGAAAGGTGGAGGGAGAGCCGGTCGACGACGAAGTTGGTGGCGGAAGCGTTGACCGAGAGGTGGAGCGACGTTTGCCGGGAGAACGTCGTGCTCGTGTGCTGGCACTGCGGGCACTGCAGCCGTCTCTTCTCGAGGAACCCGAAGAGGCCGTGCACCGGCGAATCGTCCCGCTGTTTGATGGCGAGTACGGCTTGGCTCGCAAGCTCAGCGTCCGGCTTCCCGTCGGTCGGGACCTGTACGGCAGGGGGCGGCAGCCCGCTCGCACGCAGAGCCTTCCGGCTGTAAGGCGCGGCGTTTAGGTCCTCGTGCAGCGCGTCAATCAAAGCATCAAAGAACTCGCTCGCGCACTGCTGCGACGACGTTAAAAAAGTCGGGCTCCTCTGCCCCAGCGCCGCCTTCAGCCGCGTCGCGTTGACCGCCGGCGGCGGCGCACGCCTGCCCGGGGAAACCGGTCGGCGCAACTCGGAAAGCACGGCCATCGTCTCCAGCAGCACGGAGTGCGCTTCCGCGTTCGCAGCCGGGGGGAGCCCCAGGGTGCCGAAGAGGGTGGGCAGCTGGGACTGGGCGAGGCATTGCAGTACCGCGTTCATGTAGCAGGTGTTCCCTATGTTGTGCAAACCCCTGCGGGGTTGAACCGCGTGTTGCGACGGTCGGGCGGCTTCGAAGCGCCAGGCGCAGTCGGATTCGAGCTTCCTGCGCTTCGCCTTCGCCTCTTGCTCCCTATTGCGCTCCTTGTCCCGCTCTTTGCGCTGCTCTTCGACTTGCTTCCACTTCTCCTCCTTCGCGCGTTCCGCGTCGTCGGCGGCGCGCTGGCTGGCCACCAGCTTCGCCTTCCTCGCGTTGAATTGCGCCTCGAGCTTCCCGTCGCATTCCGTGTCGCAGATGTCGAGCGCGCGGCCGATGTTCTTTATGATCTGCTCCCTCACGCGGGCGTCTATCCGCGGCCACTCCTTGTGCTTGCGCAGGTGATCCTGCGCGACGATCGCGTATCGGCAGCTGTAATAGTAGCACCAGTCCCACCGCCTCTTCTGCCAGCTGTCGTCGACCTCGATGTAGTAGCGTTCGAGGACCCGCTTCAAGCTTTTGACCGAAAGGTTCTCCTTCTGCTTGTCCTCCCACTCCCGAACCACGGCGCCGCGCAGGGCCTTGATGTAAGTGTCGTACGTCAGATCCAGGCGCACCGGGATGCAGTCCCGCTCCAGACGGGAGAGGTCCATTTTCCTCTCTTCTCCTCCTCCCCTCTCCCTTTGCGATTCGGCGGGCGTTTTTGCTAAGCTGCAAGTAAGCAGTACAATAAGAATAAACAGATGGCGTCGGGGTTGTTCTGCGGGTTCTTCGGGACAAGTGGCTACCGATTTCTCACGGATTCTTCGAGGGAATTTGCGGGGCTTGAAGAATCTACACACAGGGTGTCTGTTCTACGCGGGAAACATTTTGTTTTTGGGATAGGTGGGGTGACCCCGCAGGGTGTCCAAGTACCCTTGGGGTATCACCCCATCGAAAGTTGGTATTCGGTTTTCTTCATTCCTTTACCAGGGAAAGCCTGCTACACGGAAGCCAAGCTTCACGTGTTCGGCGGTACTGCAGAGCCACGGGCCTACGGGTCAAGTGGCTACCGATTTCCCAAACTAAAGCATCAAGGCTTGGCGCACCTTGGGGCTTGGCGCTCGCGCTGAACACAAGCTCGTCGAGGCGGTCAGCCGCAGGGCAGAGCGGACGGGGTTGTGGCACTGTGCTGCCTCCGACTCAAGCTTTGCAAGCTGTGGTTGACCGTCACGTTCCTGGACCAGGAGCGGCCTTTTTCTTTTCCTTTTTTTCTTCTTTTCTTCTTCTTCATTCCTTTACTCTCATTGAACGAAAACCGCAGCTGCAATGCACAGCAGCAATGCCTGACTGCAATGTCCTACTGCAATGCCCAACACTGAGGATAGCCGATAGAAATTCCCAAACTAAAGCATCAAGGCATGGCGCTTTGGGGCTTGGCGCTTGCACTGAACACAAGCTCGTCGAGGCGGTTCAGCAGCGGACGGGGTCGTTTGCACTGTACAGCCTTCACGTTCCCACTGACCCGGAGCGGGATTTTTGGACACATTCTTCATTGGCAAGCTCTGGGAAATGCACTCTTTGGGCACATTCTTATTGGCAAGCTCTGGGAAATGCACTCTTTGGGCACATTTCACATTGGGACTAGTCCCCTGAGGCATTTTTCCCTTTTCTTTTCTTCTGATGCGTTCTCTTTCAGCGGTGTCCGGAATGGGGAGACAAGTGTGTAAGGCTCAGGCAAGAGGGGGAACAGTCGCCGAAGCTTTATGCCCACTGGCTTGAAACACTCGGCCATCCGCCGACTACCTCGGCGGGCTACTTACCGTGACCATGCACCATCTCCGTGCGGTGCCCATTGACCTGCTGATGACTCCGCCCCACCCCTTCCACAAACGCCACACGAACGCAAGCAAAACGCCGGCCCACCGCGAAAGCTTGAGAAACCGAGGGGAGAAGGTGAGGAGGGGAGGTGGCAAAGCATCAGCAGAAGGTCCTTCGGCCACCACTAGTTGTAAATTTGTTGCATTATGGTGGTTGTCAGGCCTTCGACTACCCTGAGCAACGCACTAAGCACACTCCGTGCCTACATTACAGCAGATGGAACGCGCTTCGGACCACTACTTAGTTGCTGTTCTCTTCTTCGTGTAATCCATCAGAAAATGCCGTCGTGGGAGGAGGCTTGCCAGAATTCCTCCACGTTGGCGTCTCATTTGTAGTGTACAGGCCCCCAGCATTGCGAGCTGTGGCGAATACCTATTCGCGTAGCGTATCGATTACCATTTTGCAATCGGATTGCAACGGGATGGGGGGGAAGCAGGCGGGGGGTTAATCATGTCCCTTTTTTGAGTATTCCCGATGGTTCGTCATTCGAATGAACCTCGGGAACAATGGCATGGTGAGGCTAGGAAGAAGCGGAACGACGACCTGCGGGAGCCTCCAGTTCGCTCTTCACGAAAAGAAAAGCGAGCGACTGGCTGGCTCTCGTCTCACACGCATCAACACGTATGGAAAAAGACTGAGAAGTAGAAGAAGAAGAAGAAGAACACGAACGACGAAGATCCCACAGCGTATACAAGGCGCGCTCTCAAGCGGCAAACGGCTTTTCGCAAGAAACAGGACGCTGGCGAGAAGCTTCTGGCGAGGCTGGACTCCACCGTGCGCTACTGCGGGCGGGCGAAAGCAGTACGTGCCAGCGAAAGTACTGCAATCGAGGACAGACAAGTGGAAACACATGCCAGTGTAGCTCAGAACGTGCCCTCTCCTTTTCACCGCGGAAGGCAGAGTACGGCGGAGGGGGGCTTTTAAGAACGTACTTGGAATGGATACATGCTCAACCGGTGGGGCAGCACACCGGGGGAGATATCAATGCGCTGAGCACCACGGCCTCCTTCCGGATGGCAAGTACAAGGTGCTTGTCAAGTGCAAGTACTTTGAAGGAATCCTAGGCTGTTTCCGCCACGGCGCAGATCCGCGTATGACAAGTACGTTGCGGGACGGACGGATGGTGCTCATGCGTACTGGGCTTGAATCATCTTGGCGATCGTCGTCAGCTGGATGTTGGATGTGCCTTCGTAAATGGCTCCGATTTTCGCGTCCCTGTAGAACTTCTCAGCTGGGTAGTCCTGTGCGATTTGTGTGCGTGTGTGTTCAAGTTCATGGCATATGAGTGGGTAACGGCTGAATCGAAGTAGCTCACTTGTCACTTTCACCAGTCGGTTTTGAGTTTCCGACACGCTGCTTTAGATCCTGACTCCTCTCCGAAAGGTGGGCGGATCCTTCGTGGGAGGTTCTCAGCTTCTATTCGTCTTGCAGTGTGTTAGCTGCACGGAATTTTCAGCCCCAGCGAAATGTGTTGCACAGGCGGCACATCTCACCCGATGACGTGGCAAGCTCTCTTTGCGCAATGAGCTTTGGCCTGACCAACCACTCCCCCACCCCTGGGTTATTTCAAGGTAATGTTGGGACGCTGAAAGAGGAGGTCAAGCCCAAGGGAGAGTGGTTGCCTACTCGAAGGTGGACATGCTGGCATGTGCCACTCTGAAACGAGGCGACGCTGCTAAGCCAGTCCACCGCTGCCAGCTAGAACTACATCAAATTGGTTGCAGCTGTTTGTCACGGGTGTACGGACTAATGCAGGACATTCGCTACAGATACTCTGCATTCTAACTTCGGTGTCTTGCGGTACACCTTGGTCTATCAGGCTCATCTCTATCCTGGAGCTGTTTATCACGGTCACCTCGCATGATCGTCACAGAATCTTTGCATTCTAACCCAAACACGTAGTGACCAATACAGGAGATCGCTGCAGATATTCTGCATTCTAACCTCAACCGTCACGATTCACCGTGGTCTATTAGGATGGACCAGGCTTGAATACTGCAGTTTACCCAATCTGCACGCAAGAGGCCAAGGGAGGAATACCTTGACGAAGCCGACGCCGCCCATCCACTCGACAGCCTTGGACGCCACGTCTCCCGCTACCTGGGACGCGAACAGCTTGGCCATCGCTGCGTCTTGGATGAAGTCTTCGTTGTTTGCCTTCTTGCGGGCTGCGTTGTACACCATCAGGCGCGCTGCTTGGATGTTGGTGGCGGCCTGCGCGATCTGGTGCTGCATGCCTTGATTGGTGCCGATCGCAACGCCGAACTGCTTCCTCTCGTACGCGTACTTAACCGCAACGTCGAACGCACCTGCCGTGTTAGTTTGGTAGCTCAGGGGGAACGCCTCGAGCCCTCACCCTTTCTCACCTACCACTTCATTCAAAGCCCGGGTGTACTGTGATGGCTGGGCCTTATAACGGATAACAGAACAACACAAGCCCTAGGACTAGGCCTCAACTGGCCTGAATCCCGAATGGCATGTTGTGATGTGCTCCGGGCACGTGCTTTTGTCCAGCCGAGATGAGCGGTGATGCCGTTTGATGTTTGCGAGCTGGTGGTCGCAGGAGTAGCTGAACCCGAGCTCTATTTAACAGCGAGAGAAAAAGGAGCGCGCCGTTCGCATTTTTAACATGCTTGGTCTATGCACAGAGGACCAGTTAGACAAGACTCGATGGTACCCGGTGAAGAAGGCAATCGGACTCCGCGGCGGAGCCAGTACCGAAAAGGCGCAAAGGACGCATCGAAGTGAAACCGAAGGCAACACGACCATCGCCCAAGCGCCGAGAGGAAGCAGAAGTCGACGCGCAACCGATGAACCTGGACGAGCAATCGAAGAAGAAGCGAAGCACCAAACGCGTGCCTGAGCGCGACGATCAAGACGAGCTATAGAGGCGAAAGCTTGACACATCACGTGCGAAGAGATAACCGCGCCGTCGGAGATGCAGATTATCGCCACAGATTCTTTGCATTCTAACCCAAACGATGGTGCCCGGTTGCGGACAATCGATTCGAGCAAATAAACTGTATTGCAACAGGCGGTTTTCTCAGCTCAGCACACTCAAAAACAGAATCGGAACAAGTCGTTTACGACAGGTTCGTGCATAAAACCCCCTGCTTTTCTCAAGACATTCAGTGAAAGAGTTTCCCTCCGTGAAACGACTCCGGGCGCCGTGTTTGTTTATTTATTGCGCGTCACCGCGTCCGAGAAGCACAGGTTTCGAGGAGCTTACTGAGCCGGTCCATCCCCTCTTGATAGACCGTGATAGACCGAAGAATACAGCACCGGGCAATGCAGCTCTAGGGACTACGGATGGACCTGATAGACCGTGGTGGACCGTGGTTCACTGTTGGAAACAGCGGCAGGCACTTCGATGCAGGTTCAAGAGATAGGGACGGACCGGCTCACTTACTCAGTTGTAGGTAGGGGAAATACACCCAGCAGACCTTGCGCGAGACCTACCATTTGGCTGCCGATGCCGACTCTTCCCTCGTTGAGGAGCTCGATGGCGATCTTGTAACCCTTGCCGACTTCACCGACGACGTCGGTCTCGTGGACCTCGCAGTCCTGCAGCAGCACCTCGCAGGTGGACGAGGAGCGGATGCCGAGCTTGTTTTCCTTCTTGCCGACCTTGAGGCCCGGGTTGTCCTTCGACACAACGAAGCAGGTGATGCCTTTGTAACCCTTCGACGGGTCCACGTTGGCCATGACGAGGAACAGCCCCGCCTCACCCGAGTTGGTGATCCACATCTTCGAGCCGTTGATGACGTACTTTCCGCCGCCCATGCTCTCTGCCCTCGTCTTCAGCGCGAACGCATCGGACCCGGAGCCGGCCTCTGACAGGCAGAAAGACCCCAACGTGTCGGTGGCGAGCATGGGCAGGTACTTCGCCTGCATGTCCTTGTTGGCGTATCTGCAGGGGTGGGGAAGACGGGTTATTTCCCTTCTCTGGGGGGGACCCTGACCCGCCAAACCTTGCTTCTTGTTACCACATTGAGGAGAAAAGAGAAAGAAAGACAGCATAAAGACAGAGAGGGTTTGGAGGAGGGCTGGCGTGCGTCGGGGCCAGTGAGAAGCCCTGGCTACCTTGCTTCCGCCCTGCGGCGGAAAAGGCGTCTTTTTTCAGCGGAGCGTTTTTACTTTGGAGGTCAGCTGGCCGGAGCTACCGGAGACAAGGTGCTTGCGTTGTGTGGTAATCTGAAACGTTCGTTTGGCAAGCTGATGAGGTTGTGCATCGATTGTCTGATGAGCTTCAAGCCCCGCATGGGCGCTTGGTTCCTTGTGCGCCGCCCGATGCACGATTACACAGGTGGGGTAGGTACCATGGGGTTTCGGTGGACATAATGGGGGTCACAGAGTTTTCCTGCTTTTTCTATGCCGCCCGCGTCATGTTAGTTGAGCATTGAGTTCTTTTAAGTACATGAACCACACGGATTAACATGCACTGCCTTGACAGTCAGGTTATCGGATGACGTCGTCACCTGCCATTGCGTCGTCAAGGTCGAGCATTTGTGGAGCTAGCGGGGTTTGGCTTTCTTGCGATTCCAGAGACTGAGTCGGCGAGTACGAGGGCGGGCACGTGTGCCCGTTTTTCACTTTCGAGGGCATTGGCGTGCCCGTGGTCCCCGGTCGTTTCTGAGAGCTGCTTGCCCTCGGAACCTT
Source organism: Diplonema papillatum (assembly GCA_030068145.1). NCBI lineage: Eukaryota > Euglenozoa > Diplonemea > Diplonemida > Diplonemidae > Diplonema > Diplonema papillatum. The sequence continues at coordinate 30,458 of JAPJBO010000503.1, read as the reverse complement.
CTTCTTCCTTCGATGCACCCCTGAGTCGGGGGTGGTCGCCTTCGTCTTCTTCCGCTTGCGGCCGGCGATCGGGCCTTCCTTCGGGGTGCCAAGCACCCTCTTCTTCAGCGCTGGTCGTTCGCTGGTTCCTGGCGTTGGTGGCGGCCTCTTGGTCGCCCGTCCGGTCGCCGCCGTCTCCTTTTTCGTTGCCGCGAGCGGCGCTCGCGCCGCTCGCTTTCCTAATGGCGTCTCCCGCTGTACACCCACCTGGGTGGGTGAGGAGGGCCTCTTCTTCTTGTTGCGTCCGGGGGTTGACTGGACGTTCGGCTTGTTGGACTGGTGGTGGCCGCGGCTGCAACATGCCGCCGGTCGCCTCTGCGTCAGCGTAGGGAGCCTTTTGCACTCTTGGCAGGTTCCTCTGCCATGCGTGCGGCAGGCATGATGCCCGCTGCGGCAACACGCCGCCGCCGTCTTGCACTCGCCGCACTTCGTCGTGCTGTGCTCTGTGCACACCGCGATCGGCTGCCCATCGTTCGCGTGGTGATGGTGCCGGCAGCACATCTCTACCGTGGGAACGTCCCTTCGGACGAGTGCTCTGCACGCCTCACACTTCCCTTTGTGATGGGTCGCGCACGTGACGAGTGCCTTCTCTATACCGACACCCGGCATATGCACGGGGTCTGGGTGCAGTTGTGGTGGGGCAGGCAGGGCCCACCTCGCCGCTCTCCCGATCGTCCAGTCAGGGTACGTCGGGCACTGCGTCCCTACATCGCTTCCTTTCACTTGTTCCTCAAGTATCGTCCCCGTGTGTGCCTCGCGAAAGCGTGGCCTGGGCCGTATACCCGATATCCCCGTGATGCCCATGAACGACAGCGACGTCGTCGGGCACACCCTCTCTCCTCTCATGCAGCTTCCCAGCCCTTGCTGTGCCGCCAGCTTGTCCAACGCGCTCATCATGCAGCGCAGGACGTTTCCCCGTTCTCTCACCCCCTTCGGCGCATTCCCGTGCAGCGGCATGCTGAGGCCCGAGAAGAGTTCAAAGTCGATCGCAAGCTCCAGCATTGACACCTGCCCGTTCTCGGTCCATTGCATGTCCGACAGCCACGCTACCAACGCATAAAACGTCGGTAGTCCCCAGGTCTTGTTCCGCTCCCACGTCCATGCCGGGGCAATCCGCGCGAAGGGGTGGTCAAATTTCTCGGCAGGCATCGCATTCGCTCTCGACCAGGGGGTCGTGGGGTTCCTGGCCACCCAGCCACGTGCTTCGAGCCCAGCCCGTTCCGCAAGGATTTCAGCCATCATCTCCTGGAGCCGCCTCGAGAATTGGGCATTCTCGGGTACTACCACTCCGTGTTCCAGCGTGCATCTGGGCCAGTCGGCCCGGTTGGCTGCCATCAGCTCGGCATGTGCCTCTCGTCGCCGTATGTGCGAGTACGCTCCGCAGTCCCAGAATACGTGTTTCTCGTCCTCGGTGTCGCCGCTTCCACAGTGCTTGCAGCTGGGCGCCTGCGGCTCAGCTCCGGCCTGCCTCATCCGCGACGTGTACTCAGCCGTGTTCACCCCCCCCGCCAACGCTACACGTATAAGCCTCGCGGTGTGCGCGGGACATTCACGCATCCTCCAGAAGGTGTTCGTCCGCTCCAGGTCGGCTCTCTGTATGCCCTCAAATCCCGGCCGCCTCGCCACCAGTCGGGACCACGTCTTCGCCCTCAAGTCCGCCCTAACTTCATGTCCCCTCTTCGAAGGTGCCGAGGCTAACGGGTCATATGTTGCACCATTCCTCAGCGTGCGAGACAGGGGCCCGGGTCCCCATACGTGTCCACACTCCCCCATGCTCCTCATCGCCAGTCCAACTGGCCCCAGGGGTAGGTCCCCCTCGGCGTATCTTCCCCGGATGCTCTCCATCAGAGGCAGCAGTCGTGGCAACCTCTCGCACGCCGCGTAAAACGCTGTCGTCACCCTATATGCTAGGCATGTACCGGGATCCGTCAGGTGGCCCTTCTCCTGAAAGTTTAGGACCATCTCCCTCGCGCGCTTCGGGTTGGATCCACCCCAGATCAGTCCCATCACCGACGTCGTCAGCCGTTTCATCGCCACCTTCGATACCGGCGCGAAAGAGCAGCCTGACAGCGCCGCCGGTAGCACATTCGACTGCACAATCCGGACCCGCTTTTCGTACCGGAACGGCGCATGGCGGAGGCCTTCCGCCAGGGCAGCCGCCTTCTCCACCCTCTCCGAGTCGGACCTTTCCGTCCTATTCTTCGCCGTCGAGACTAGGACCCCGAGGCACTTGACGGATTTGCTAAACCGCAGCAGCGCATCCACGCTGCGGAGTTTGAGAGTCGACTGATGCCTACGTCTCGTCGAGAACGCGACCGTCTTCTGGAGGTTTAGCTCCATACCGGTGAGTGTGCAGAACTCGTCTACTACGTCCACTCCCTTTTGCAGGGCGGCCTCCGACAGCCTGGACAGCAGTGTGGCGTCGTCCGCGTATGACTTTGGACTCACACCCTCCGCTTCTTTCTTGACCGCTTTCATCACTACCGACAGCAGGGCATTGATGAGTATGACGGATACAGGGCACCCTTGAAGGATACCGTTGGTCACACTGAACTCCCTGCCCACCCCTAATGGTAGCTTGAAGCGTCTCGCGAGCAGTCTGTAGATAGCCCTCAGCGGCTTGAGAACCCGATTGTGCAATCCTAAGTCCTCGGCTAAGCGCAGTACTATCTCTCGTGGGACCATGTCGAAGCATTTCCGGAAGTCCAGCGCCACACCGTAGAGCGGCTCCCCGTCTAACAAGGCGTCCTCCATCTCGAGCCCAATTTCCATCAAGACGTCCTCGATCCGGTGACCTGGTCGAAAGCCTTTCTGTCCTTCTTCGATCCATTCCTCTTGCCACAGTACTATGTCCGCCAGCCTGCGGCAGGCCCATAGGCGGTACACGGCGGATGTGACGGTTATCGGTCTTGTGTGCAGCGGGTCTTGACTCTCATCCTTCGGCACCATCGACACCAGCGCAGTTGTCATGCTTGCCGGCCAGTCTCCAGTTGCTTCGACCAGGTTCATGACGTCCGCAAGTGCATTCAGCAGGGGGAGCGGCAACTCCCGCAGTTCAGCCATACGCCAGCCATCCACCCCTGACGCGCTTTTCTTCGGCTTCTTCCTCAGCAGAATTCGTAGCTCCTCCCCCGTGATTGTTCCGGCTTCCATCATATGTGGGCCGATGTGATCCCGGAACCGATCCCGAAACGGCTCGTACTCCGGCTCTGGCCCGTCCTTGTACTTACGCAGGATAGGGTCCCACGCAGTGTTCAGCACCTCGTCCATCTCGTCAACATTTGCAGTCACTCCCGCCCCCTTTCGCAACACCCCCGACGGCTCAGCGCGTCCGGCGCAGATGGTTGTCAGACATCGTCTGCTCGCATCGGCCCTCTCGTTCAGCTTGTCTCGGTATTTCGTAAACCTGGCCGCCGATCCTTCCTTTCCGAGCCTGCTCGTCTCTTCCCGCAATGCCGTGAGAAGCTGCTTCGCCTCCTCATGATCCGGGAATCCTTCTGTCCCTTGGCCATCTTTCATGCACGCCTGTGCCAGCCGCCTGCTGTTCTGCCAGCAACGGGATACCTCATGCGGAACTGCCTCCGGCCCGCGCCGTTGCGCAAGGTAGCTGCAGATGCGTTCCATCCTGTGGATGGCCTTCCGGAGCCGTAGCTGTCTGCTGTTCGCCGCCCCCGACCCGTCGCTCGCAGTGCTTGCCGTGATGCAGACTCTTTTAGGTGACGTCTTTATCCCCCGGCCGGTACTTCTTCCCCTTTCTTCCGCAGGGATTCCGAAGGCATCCTGCAAGTACTGCTCACTGACTCGTGACCACTCGAGCCAGGCCTCTTCCACTCGCTGTGCTGCCAGCCGTTCTGCGAAATCGGAGTTGGCCAGTCTCTGTACGGCTTCCCTGTAAGCTTCTGTGTCCGAGAGGCCCCACTTGGGTCCCCCCTCCGTAGAGATTTCCCGCGGTACTTTAAATCGCCACACGATTTGGCGCAGCGCCGCAATGTCCAGGGTCATTGTCACGAGCCGGTGTCCCGGCACGTTCACCGCGGTGGTGACGCATTGGCGGAAAGCTCCCGTCGTTATTCGGTTGAGGAGTATGCGGTCGATCCTCGTGCCCGATGTCCGGGCGCTAGTAAAGGTCGGTGGTGGTGGTGTGTCACCGGTACGCGCATGGTGCAGTTCCGCTGCGTCGGACCACCCATTCCTTAGTGCCTTCCGCAGTACAGGGGACCGGTCTTCTTCTGTGTTCAGGTCACCCATCACCATTATGGGGACGTCACCGAGGCTATCCGCCGCTGCGAAGAGGATCTTCTCCAGCATGTCCTCACGCTCCTCGCTCTCCGCCCTCCCGTTTCCGGAAGGGCAGTAGACATTGAACACGTGCACGAACGTGTTGCCGGCCCCTGTTGCTACTACCGTATGGCTCACTCGGTCCGGGGACCGTATTGCTGCGTGCGAGAGCGCCGTCATCGTATCGTACGCCGGTATCGGTCTCAGTACTAGAGTGGAGAGCCCTCCGTTCGCGGCGTTCATCGTCGAGCGACTACCGGAGTTCCTACAGAGTCTTCCGGGTGGTGGCAGACCCCAGTGGCAGCACCATTTCCGCAGGTATTCCTCCGCCTGCACCCGTTTGCACGGAAGGAGTGTCACCTCCTGGCAGCAGAGAAGATCCGCTTCCACCGCGTCGGCCGCTGGGAGATACTGTAGTAGGTTGGTTATGTTTAACGTCGCGAACCTCATCTCCGCGCGGCCGGGACCAGGGTTTTGTTCGACGTCCCCCGCGGTTATCAGCCGCTGTCTTGCTTAGTTGAGCATTGAGTTCTTTTAAGTACATGAACCAGGCGAGCACTTGTTAAGCATTGAGGTCTGTAAAGTGCAAGTGCCGAAGGCAGGCGAGCACTTGTTACGCATTGAGTTCTGTAAAGTGCAAAAGCCATGAAGGCAAGCGAGCACTTAGTTGAGCAGCGTTGCCGAATCATGCCGCAGCACCGTCCCTTGTGTGTTTCTCTGGCTTCTTCAAGCCAAGCGAAGTCAAGAACCATTGTCTATGGGTTGGACTGTTCACCCACGAATAAGGATCGTGAGCCAGAAAAAGCAGTTGCCCAATTATTACTACTATGCGACAGAAGCATGAGCACGATGCGTGCAAAGAGACGGCCGGTAGCGACTTGTGCGGTCTATCGTCACAGATTGTTGCTGCATATCAAGTTCAAACTACTAGTACTGCGATGAGCCTGGCCTCCGAAAATATGCGCATAACAGTGGAGAAGCTGGTACCTGAAGAACGCATTGTTTACGAGTGTGTTCTGGACGTCGACCATGACGGAGACAGACGGGTCAACCTTGGCAAGCTCCTCGATGGCGATGATTGAGCCGAAGAAGCCGAGATCCGCACCGCCGTACTCCGCTGAGGTCTCGATACCCATGAGCCCTTGCTCGAAGCACTTTCGGATGATTTCGTCGTCCATCTTCTGGGCCTCGTCCATTGCCATCACGCGGGGCGCGATCTCCGCCCTGGCGAAGTTCGCCACCATTTCCTTCAGCGCCAGCTCATCCTCGTTCAAACTCGTCAAGGCCGGACAGCTGAAGCACCTCTTGCCCACGCGTGTCAATCCCCGCACCAACGGCTGCATTTTCCCCGCTTTTTCTTCTTCTTCGGTTTTCTGAAAGTCCTAACTTTACCCAGGGTCTGTGACGATAGCTACGTCCTTGCTGATGACATCCGTCCTCAGGGCGGCCTTTTTCTTCTCTTCTTCTTCGTTCGGTTTTATTTTGCCCACCCCCTTCTTCCGGAGGTCTCTCTCATTGTGCAACTTAGTCACATGCCGAATTTACAGCGCGTCCCCTGTGCTGCACCTAAATACGTTCAGGCTCAAGACCCAGACAACATTGATTGGGCCTCAGAAGAGTCCCTGCGCGAAGCCTGGACTCGCTATAAATAGGGGGTTTCACATCCAAGCCATCCGAATATGCGCCGTTCTGTTCCAAGAAAAGCTAGCAAACCCGAGACACGCGTTACCTATTCCATGACTTCCCATTGGGAGAGAGAGAAAAAGAAAAAAAGAGGGATCAAAAAAAAAAAAAAACACAAAAAAAAAAAGGCAAGAAAAAAGAAAAGAAAAAAACCATTTTTGGAAAGGAAAAGGCAATGAAAAGGAAGATGGGGAGAGGAGGGCGTGGAAGAGGGGGGGCAAGAGGATGTAAAATAGGCAGGGCAGGGGTTGCCCTTGAAAAGGAAGACTGCTGCAGGTAAGGGTGGCTCGCAGCAAAGGAAAAAGGAGCGAGAACCCGGAGGGGATTGGGGGTACGGGGATGGCTGTGCTGGTAGCTGCACCAAGTAGTCGTATGTGTGACAAGTACACTTTGTCATCATCAACATTAGGACAAGCACTTTGAGGAAATCCTGGGGACACCAGATGTACTTCTCACCGTTGTTCTTGGCATCCCTGTGAAATGTACGCGGGTCTGATGCAACAATAAAAAAAAACAGGGGAGTGGGGGACAAGGGAAGGAAGAGAATCCTTGAGAGAAAGAGGCTCGACCCATTCGTCAACAGCAATACAGGAAGGGGACTTGCTTCTGCATGTATTGCTCGGTGGAGGAGAGATCTTCGGAGAGGGTCTGCGCGGTGTGCACTGTGTGCAGGTTGATGGGACGATGGCTACTAGTACTCATACGCACCGACCCCCGCCCGTCTGAGACTAGCCTGTTTGTACTTGCGCTCCCCTTTTTCTCCTTGTCCCTCTTTCCTTCAGGCGAGGCAAGATATCTGAGGAGCTCGTCTCCCACGAACGGCCATAAGAAAATGTAAGAACAACAGAAAAACAAGCCACGGCAAAAGAATACTCGAGGGGCTGCCTTGTGCTTACTTCGAAGGAGGCTACAGGGGGCGAAAACAATACAACTACAAAGTGGGTCTTTTTCGTTGAACGCTTACGCCCGCCACTGAACCCAGATTCGCCTGTGTTTCGTGTGGGCTACAGCACATTTACCTCCTTTGATATTTTGCAGCTGGCAGCCTCCTCAAGTATCTCCTACAAAGCAGGTGCTTATACAACAAAAGAGAGAGAGACGAGTTAGAGTGCAGGGACCATCTCTCCGAGGAGTATCCGGTCGCCCCACTACTATCCCGTACTACTACGGCGGGCGCAAGTCGTTGCACCGTGGGCGCGGAGCGAGCCGTGGCCCTGTCAAAGATGATTGTTGCACCGATGGTGGTGCAGCCGGGGGCGTTCTGACTGGCGGACGAGACCGCCTGGCAGGCGTGTGTTGGCACGTTGTTTCGCGGGCTCTCCTCCTTTTGGCAATAGCCCGCCCTATGGCGGCGGCTAGCATCTTGACAGAGAATCTCAACTCCCACTGAACATAGGGTACGTCGTGCGGATATTCAGGCACGGCATCGTTCCAGCTGTTACGGGCGCAAATTATTTCCAGCTTGCCCAACATCCACTCGGTCTTCCGTCCAGCCGCAAAGCGTGGGCGGTGGGTACAACCCGGCATAGCCGGCGCACCAAAACAGCGGGGGGAACAGACCCCCTGCCGCCACTTCCCAGGGAAGGAGGCGACTCCTGAGTCGGCGCAGCACAGGTCGTTGATAGCTCGCATAAGGTACCCAATTTGCAGCCCCTTCTCGGCAAAAGACAAAAGAAGAGGTGGGAAAGCGTGGCAAAGCGGCTAGCAAGACATCCCTTGAGGGAAAGCCATGGTTCCCCACTGCGGTATTTGAGCGCCTGCATCGCCCCAAGCGGAAAAGCCTGGCGATCACCTGCGCTGAATCGGTATTCTTTTTCGAAAGAAGTTTGTCTGGTTGTTGCATACACCGAGCGCTGAAAGTGCTGCAACGAACGGGGACGTCAGCATATACAGGTATGCACACGGCGAGCGCGCGAATAGAGGTCGCCAAACAACGTTCTGAGGTACGTCTCAGAACAGCCAAAAAGAAACACTGCAAAGGGGCAAAAAAGAGTTGGGGGGGGGGGGGGGGGAGCGAAAAAGAAAGCGCAAAACCCTCATACGTGATGAAATAGAAGAGGGGAAATGAAGAAGGAGGAGAAAGCAAAAAAAGAAAGGACAGGAGACACGGCTGTGATGGAAAAAAGAATGAAGCAGAAGGGAAATTGCGTAGTTTTGAAGAGAAAAAAGATAAGGAACCTTTTTTTTTTGGGGGGGGGGGGGGTAGGGGGGGGGGGGGGGGGGGGGAAAAGATATGATTCTTTAAAAAAAGAAAAGAAGTCCCGCGCGGTGCAGATTGTAAGCATAACGCCTCAGGGGGAAAAAGCTTCGGCAAAAAAAAACGCCGAAACAAGAAGAAAAAACAAGAAAATCAAAGGAAACGAGAAGGATGAGCGAACGGAAAGAGCCAGAAAAAGAAAGAAAAGTGGGGTGGGGTGGGATTCAAAAGGTTTTAAGGGGAAGAGCAATCGAATCTCTTTTCTTAAAGACAGCTAGCTTTGATATGTGTGCTGCGTTGGCGGCCGAAAGGCAGGAGTCGGGGTGTTGAGGGCAAGGGCGGGGGGGAGGGGGGGGGGTGTAGAAAAGTGATTGGAATTGACTCGTTGGGCACTCAACAGCATGTCGCATATGGTGGGGTGATCCGCCTAACCAGCCCCAGTGTTGCTCTTATTTGCACGAGCGGGAAGAGTCAGCACGAGCCAATGCGAAAGATAAACGCATCACGCTACCTCCACTAGTCTTCCGCCTAATTCTCAACAACCAGTTTCGAAGGCTGAGAAGTTGTCGGATCACCCTCCCCTCCCGTTTACGTTCTATCGCGCCCCGTCGTTTGGTGCATCAGGATGGGTAGTATCTGCCAGCCAGTATGCGTGAACGTGCATCTCTGCTTTCTAGCAACAACAGCACTTTGCTAACCACGAGCACCTCGCATGTCTTGTGCCACGCCATGAGTGAGGGGGGAGAAATCTTAGTTTAATGTTTAGGCAGAGCACTGCCTCTCATGCATGGTTTGATGCTAGCATCAAGTCTTCTTCGAGGAAGATGTTGTCTAGGAAAGGGCTGCAAGGAGGGGAACTATTCGCTTTTCACGCCATCGCGCAGTACGTAGTTGAGTTGAGTCGCGGCTCTTGACAGACGGGAACAAAAACAAAAAAAAGGGGCGGTCAAGTCTTTTTTTTTTTTTTTTTTCCGCTGCTCCAGCGGCAGCAGAAAAAAAAAAACTCTCAAGAGATCTAGTCAACCATACCTGCGGTATCTGCGTAGTTGCAAAGTAAAATACAATAAAAACAGATGAAGCATGCAAGAATATTACAGAAATCGCCGCGTGGTGCTTTGAGAGCCGAGCATAGCCAAGCATGCCCGGTGTGCACGTGTGAGAGCGGCGTAAGCCCTAAACAGCCTGACCCTCAAAGTTGGCGACGAAGTAGAAGGGAGTAGGCTAAAAAACATTTCCGGAGCTCGGGGCTGGTGCCTCCTCGCGTGTACAGGGGAATGAAAACCGTTCGCATTCAGCACGTTTTGGTTGGTTTCGTTGAACTTTTCGAACGCCAGCCTTTTGCTCCGGAAATGGCGCGTTCTCTAGTACAGCAAGTACAACTAATAAAACAATTCGGCTGGGCGCGTTCTGCGGCCAACGTGCGTACTCTTCGCCACTGGGTAGTATATTTCCTTACCAAAAAGGCTGAACGTAGTGGTGTCTGAGGGCCCGAGTATCAGACGGGCCCACACGCCCATTGATTGACCAGGCGGAAAAAAAAGGAGGGGGGGGGGGGGGGGGGGGGGGGGGGGTGCAGGTTTGGTCCCGCTCATAAACCTGTTAGCTGGTTATTGGGGATTTCTTCTTATTTTTTGGTGCTTTTTTTCGATGCCCCGACCACTGCCATCGAACTGCAGAAAATGAGGTGTCCGCGGCGGAGTGGGGGGGTGGTGGGAAGCTCGGCGAAATCCCCCCACCGGATGGGGGAATGATTTTGCGGCGTTTTGTGCGTTCGGGTTTTGTTCTTCATTTACACCCACACTGCGGGGAGTTCAACACCCGCAATGCGGGAGCGGCACTCCCGCATTTTGGTGCCAAATACACGCGAATTGCGGTTGACTTTTTTTAGCGTTTATTGTGGTTTCGAGGTTCGGTGTTTTAGGGTCTCCGGTTGACCATTGAGGCTGTGAGGCGGGTGGTATGTGGGTAGTAGGTATGCTTAAATACGGCTAGCCATGTTTGTAAGTGTTGCGACCGACACCAAGAAGAAATTCGCTTTGAATTTAGTCTTGGGCCCCCCACGCGCATGCATGTTGAGCAGGGGTTGCCATGCAGCTCGTATCGGTCTGTAATATGCGTTCTTACTTCCTTTGGGTTGTTTTTTTTTGCGGAAAATCATTGCCGCACATTTTCGCTCCCGCATTCACTTCCCCAACCGGCACAGGGCAGTCCGCCCTGTGCACGTGCCCTCGGCATGCCTTTCACCGGTCATTTCTTTACAAGTGATCTCACGAGGAAGCGACACATGGCTAGTGCCACTAGTAAGAATGACGTGCACTGGTCATTATGCTTAGTGGTCAGCCTTGTTCACTTGTAAGATGACCAGTTCCCGTTTGTCCCAGTAGTGCACCGTGTAGTTCAATGTTCCGGCAGGACACCTGTCTTCTAGACATGTTTGATGCTTGCATCAAGTTTTCGTCGTAGAAAAAGAGAAAAGGGAGTGGAAAACGCCACGTGTAGGAAACTGGGAATGAGAGCCTATGAAGGCCTAGAGCCTTTGTCTCTCAGGGGGAAAGCAAAGTCAGGCCTCTCTCCGTTTTGCCCTCCTTCCTCCCCCAGGCTTTGCGGTGGATATGTACCATTTTCACTCTGTCTAGCCAAGGTTCCTCCCCCAGGCTTTGCGGTGGATATGTACCATTTTCACTCTGTCTAGCCAAGGTTTAGACTAACGCGACCGCTACCCTTCATTACATTCGCTAAGATTGTAGTCCACGCGCGTTTTTCTGAGTAAAACACTTCGTATGAAAATCCCTGGACAGATTTTTGTCCTTTCGCAGACTTTGTGTTGCCGGCAATCTTCTTTTTTTTCTTCTTTTTTGACCCTCTCCAGGTTTCGTGTTGCCAGCTGGCGAGTGGAAAACCGCGTCCAAAAGCAAGCGAGATTCAGAAAGAGACAACAAATAACGAATGGGGGGTAAGGGGGGGGTGGGGCTGAGCAAGACAAGGCCCGTAGAAACGGGTGTCCCGGTGGGGCGCGTCGCAGGCTTCGTCACAGAAATGCCTCGTCGGTTTTCTCGCGGGGCTGATTCTTCACCCTCCGTGCCTTTCCCCGCCCTATCCTCGCACGACCATTTCTTTTATTTTTCAAGGAGTGAGACCAGGGCATTAGCTTGGCTTCCGGCACATTTTCCAAATTAGGACCGCTGACGGCTTTTTGCGTCACTCAGGAATGGGCTCAACACAGCGCGACGCGATGTATCTTCACGACAATGCTGGGCCCTGAGTGCCTCGGATTGCACATTGGCCACCTTTGCCGGGGGCCTGGGTGATGGTGTAGTGCCATTTTTTTCTTCTTTCCCTGCCGGCTTTTCCACATTTGGACTGGCAGTCCGGATGTGGATATAGAAGCTAATCCCCTGAGTGAGACTCGCTGAGAGTTCGCTTGGAATCCGGGATTTTAATGTCTCCGGGCGACCTTTCGTCGAATGAGTTCTTTTGTGAAGTATACTATTTAGTGACACGTAGGTGCGGGTCGTTAGCAGGCTGATTGCTGCCCGTTCGTCAATTTTTGGAGCGCTCTCTGCTAGCCTTTTCGAACGCTACTTTTGACCACGAGCTATACTCTTGCACTTGGTATCGACTAAGTGGTACAAAAAAGACAGGCGCTTCGTTTTGTTTGTGCGTGCCGGTTGATCGTGTTTCCCACTTGTATTTACCCTGTGTATATTCAGGTAAGGAATTCTGATCAACCATCAAAACGCGCTGCCTACGTCTTTTTAGCCTACAATACATTGAAGGGCAACCCGCAAGATTGTTAGTACTAAAAAGAAAGCAGCAAAACAAGCGATACAGCAAGCTGACATCGACTTCGTCGTCGCTATAACAAAGTGGGGGTTGTGTGCATCCTTTCCCCCTCTTTCTGTTGCTTCTTTTTCTCGTCCCTTTACTTTTTTTTCTCCTTATTTCCGTCGAATTCTTGAACGTTCGTGTCTTTTTGTTTTCTTCAGCGCCGATTATTTGTTTGAATGTTTTGTTTTACGGCTCCGATTCCGGACAGTTTTTCGTGCTCTTTTTTTAAAGCCTTGTTTCTTTGTTTTACGAAGCCGGTGGGTCTGTTCAGTTGGGTCGTTGAGTCTGGGGACATAGGGGGCTACCTTTTTCAGATTCGCTTGACTTTTTTGTTGCGCTGCGCTAATAGCTGCCAAGAAGAGAGCGACAAATTGTGTTCGCCGCGAACTCTTGTGCTTTGTGGTGCTCAGAGCTGTGAGCGGCGCCTCTGGTGCTGACGAGCTAGATACCGTCCTAATTAATGTTTCTTTAATTTATAAATATTGGGAAATTTGAAAGGAAAATACTCGACGTTTGTTTTTCGCTTACACCACCGTGTGTTGCTTTCTCACTCAGGACTTTGACCTGTTTTGTTTGTGTGATTTGTCGTGTCGGGGTAGACCCGCATGACCTCACGTCCGTTCAACACGTGGTTCGATTGTTACAGCACTTGGGATCCCTGTTCTTTGTCGGGCAGCATCGTCGAGCATTTCCTTTCAAGCTGGCGCTTATGCAAAATAATTAATGATTTATAAATTAAAAATCACATAAAACAAAGGCCTGTAAAACAGAGGCGCGCCACACTGCACCGTACCGTGGGCCTGCGCTGCTGAAGCGGCGCCGTCAAAAAGAAATTAATTCATTGATCCCACTCTCTTCTCTCATCTTATTCTCGGCGCCACAAAGAACGGCGCCGAGAATAATAATTAAGGATATATAAAATTAGCGGCCGATAAATTATAAACCACGCATAGTATTGGCCTATAAATTAGAGGCTGGACGGTAGTTGCCAAATCTGTACATTCGTGAAGCGCCGCGGCGACTGCCGTGAGGCGCCTATATCTACTCTCACCAATCTTTTTTGTGTACTCGTTGCCATCGTGTTCAAGGGTTGAAGACCGTACTGCTTCTTTTTCTCTTCTTCGTGGGGGCAGTTGAGCGGAAGGCTTGCACCCTGCCTTCCGGACGGCACCCCCCCCCTCTGGCGTTTGCCCCCATTTTCGGACTCTTCTTTCCCTCCCGGTTGCTTTTTTTTTTAAAGATTTTTTTTTTAGAGTGAAAGTCGCTTGAAACTTTTATCTTTTTTTTTTTTTTTCGTTTTACCAGTGTTTTTTTCCGAGGCAAAGAACTGTGGAATCCATTGAGTGGGCGGTCTACCAAGTGGCAGGAGTAACAGGACAGTATCTGCTTTTTTAAGGTGTAAGTTTTGGACAACGTCGGATAAGCTCTGCTTCCCAACGCGTTCGCTGAGGAAAATTGCGCAGCAGCACCAACACTCAACCAGTTCGTGCAACCGGTCAATTTACAATTTCCCTGGGACTCTTTATTTTTCGTTTTAGGACTGAGCTTGTTGAACGCTTACGCCCGCTACTAAACCCAGATTTACCTGTGTTTCGTGTGGGCTACAGCACATTTACCTCCTTTGATCTTTTGCAACTGGCAGTCTCCTCAAGCATTTCCTACAAAGCAGGTGCTTATACAAAAAAAAAAAAAAAAAGCGAGATCGCTCGAAGAAAACTCCCGGGAATTCCTTCCAGAAGCCTTAGGCGCACAACGACAATTCCGACTTGGCGCGGCGGTACCGCAGATTCTTTGTCCAACTCCCCTGCCAAAAGATGACCAGCGACACACACACAAAGGGTCCCTGTTCCGCGCCTTCTTCTCGTGTTGACTCGTGTTGTTAAGTTGCATGAAAGCGGTGTTCTTTCCCGTAAGGGAGTGGAAAGCAGCGAGGACGGCATCCATATTTTATGGCGGGTTCGGCAGTTTTGCAAAGGAAAAAAAGAAGAAAGGAGCAACGACAAACAAAAAGAGAAGAAGAAGAAAAAAAGAGGGGGGGGGAGAAAAAGGAAGAGGAACGGATAGTTTGGGCCACCACCCTGATGGATTCTTCTTTTTAAAAAATAAATGAGTAGCACGGAACACCCTTTCCGAGTTGCTAGACCAACACGAACGTTTGTGCCTAAGTCCGGACTGACCAGCTAGGGCGAGAGTGTGAGAAAGAGAGAGAGTGTATGTGTGTGTCTTGTCGCTGCATCTAGGGCCCTCGCAGCTACAGCCCGTGGGCCTGTTTTGCCGTTTTTTTTTTTCCGGCATGCCCAACAAAAGAAGAAGGTGGATGTTTCAATTGGTTGAGCTCGCGTCCGTGTATGTGAACACGCGCACCTTGCTCGGCTTGACGTGGATACGCAGGGTAGGGAGAAATAGGGGTGGGAGTGGGGATGGACGTGCCCTCCCAGCACTTCTCACAATTTTCCTGCTGCAAAAACTGGTCGGGTGCCCGTGGCCGCGGGTTTGGTTCAGCCGGCGCCTGCTTTTTTTTTTTTTTTTTTCCTTTCGCAGATGATCGGGCGGGGAAGGGGGAGGAGAGGCTGCCACACGGTCTTTCGCTTTTTTTCCCCCATCGGTTCCTGATCAAGGGTCCAACCCGCCGCGTCTTCGTTCTGGCGCTACTTTCTCCGGTTCTGCGCTGCGGCCCCCTGAACCGACTTCAAATCTCATCCCTTACGCGGCAAGAAGCGCGGGATAGGGGGCGTGTCCGTGTGTGTGTGTGTGTGTGTGTGTTCGTCGTGCCGTTCTGATGAAGAAAGAAAAGGAGCACACGAAACGTGCAAAAGACCTCCTGTGGTTCGAGATGATCTGGCCGGTTCAACCTCACTGACGACTGATGTGGTGTGCGCTTCGTCCATTTGCGGCAGGGGCGCTGGCGCTGTGCCTGTAACGCACAGATGAGACGGCGCCGCACAGACTGTGAGCACTGTGAAAACAGCCCTCGCTGGCCTTTAGATGAACATTCCCTGTGTGTGCGTGTGTGTCTTGTTATACTACTGCAGTGGGTAAACGTCTGAAAGCAACCCCGTCACGTTCACGAGTGATTTCTTGAGTTGTGTGTGTGTCCTGTTATACTACTGCAGTGTGAAGCGACCTCGTGACGTTCGAGTCATTTCTTGAGTTGTGTGTGTGTCTTGTTATACTCCTACAGTGTGGAGCAACCTCGTCACGTTCACGAGTGATTTCTTGAGTTGTGTGTGTGTCCTGTTATACTACTGCAGTGTGAAGCGACCTCGTGACGTTCGAGTCATTTCTTGAGTTGTGTGTGTGTCTTGTTATACCCCTACAGTGTGGAGCAACCTCGTCACGTTCACGAGTCATGCTTTTTGGTCCCGCTGTTTCGGGGGACGGATGTAGCAAAGGAGGATGCCGTCTGGCCTTCAACCAAAACATTCTGTTTCCATCTTGCGGGTGTTGGCCGCACAGCTGAGTGTCTTTGCTCAGGCGGCACATCTGACCCGAGGCTGTGGCAAGCTCTCTCTGTATGCAACGTATGCAATGAGCTTGGCGCCTTCGCAAAGGGCTTGTACCAACAATCGCTACACAGCAGCCTCTTGGGCAGCGTGAGGGACTGTCGGATGGCGATGTTGAGTCAATCCAGTTGTGTTTGTGTTGCCGACAATCAACCGGGGTTTGATGCAGTCTGGTGTCTTTCGACGTTTCTTGGTATCCTTCCGTATCCTTCCTTTGGGTGGTGGTCGACGTTTCTTGTTCTCCTTCCTTTGGGTGTAGTTGTTGTACAACGAATGCAAACCGGCCTACACGGCGCCGTTGTGCATCGCAAGCCGGACACCGTAGCCGGTGCCACTGATTCCGCATTCCAAGGTGTTCATGGTTGAGATTGGTGTAGGCCTGCTCCGCTGTTCGACCCCACTGGTGCGCGCTCCTGCGGTCGGCAGCCGCCATCTGGGTCACGAACGGGCAGGACCTTTGCACGCGAAAACACGGCCGATACCCCGACCCGCACCTCGCAGACAGACGTTTACGTCCCGTCGGAAGAAAGGGGCGGCACATTGAGAAAACACACCGAGTTGGCAATCTTCCGGCCGCCCTGCTGCGATTCGTTGTTGACGAACTTCGTCATCTGCGCCTTGCCGGTGCTGTTAAGCTGTGGGAGAATTTGGTCATAATTGTCGATGGTTCGAAGGGAAACCACCGTGACGCAGGGCTTCCTGTTCAGGCCTTCGATCAGGTGGGTAAGTGTTTCCAACAGAATCTCGCCCTCCTCGTGACCTAGTAAAATTCCCCATGTTGAGTCAAATTAAGCCGCGTACTCCACGCCTGGGTGGTGTCATAGCAAGAGCTGCGCCTCGACTGTTCTTGCTTCTATATTCCGCCCCGAAGGTTCCCGAAAACGTCCGAAGTAGGCTGGTTCAACCCGGGAAACAAGGACTGGGAGATGTCCTCTTTCTTCAAAAGTCTCGGAACTGACGACTGCCCTTCATGCGCACTACGGTGGAATCCAGCCTCCGAAGCTGGAGGGTACAGCTGGAGCAAAAAAGAGCGGGTGTCGCACCCGGTTTTCGGGTGTGAATTTACACACGCGTTTTGGTTGTAGCGCACCCGCTTATCGGGTGTGCCTCTGCAACTTCAGCTTCAGGGGCTGGACGACACGGACGTGTAGTAATTGTCAAACTGCCGAAGCAGCCGGTGGCACCAGGCGCAGGGGGCAGGTCACATGCTTTGCTTTGTACACTCATGAATGGAGGACCCGCCCCCAGCAATCCCGACCGTCCAATCACAGCCGCGAAAGGTTTGTGTCCTCCAGTGATGGAAGGACGTTTGGCCCCCTTGCCGCCATGCGGTCATTCTTCAGTATACGATCAAAAGTTTGCTAACTTCTTCATTATCATTTATGCCATTAAAGTGGTGCTAATTTCCTTGTTAGGGGGGGTCGAATACACGAGGCACCTTGAATGCAAGAGGTACTTCAGGGGGCATTTGCACTTGCAGGAACGGCACGGCGAATACAAGAGTTACCATTCGACCCGGCAAACTTTAATAGCATAATAAGGAATGACGCCCGCCATGCATATGCACAACACGAAGCAGCAGCGGAGACACTTAAAACGAAGAACGGAAATCATACCCCGATGTAGTTGTTTGCAGCGAGGGGCTCCTTGAGCTCTTTGCCCAACAAGAAGATCGCCTTCTGGTTGGCTTGAGAGTCCTTGACCTTGAGCCAAAGGCTCAAACGCCAGTTGTACTTGTGCTCAATCGTGATTCCGGCGATGAGCGAGTGGTACTGAGTGAAGGTCTCTCCGACCACCTTCAGCACGGCTGCCGACCACGCGTCGTCGACTTTGTTCTCGTCGATCGCAAAGGTCCACTGGCCACCGTTCTTGTTGGCCTCGTCCTCCCAAGTCGGTTCGATGCCCTGCCTGAACAGAGCGTATGAGCACTTGGCCTTCAGGGTGCTAGCGGCAGGCGTGTTGCTGGCCATGGTCCAGAAGCTTTGGATGTCCTTCACGGTGCAGATTTCCTTCGGCTTCACCCACGTGCCATCGCCGCCGGGCTCAGGCGTGTAGAACAACACCCACTCCGAGTGGAAGTCCGGGTTGTTCTTCTGTTGGGTTAGTTTCGTGCGTGAGTCGGGGGCAGGGGTTGGGGAGCTCTGTTGAAAGTTGAGTACTCAGGTGGAAACGTGCGGCAATTGAAAACTGGGTATAACATGGAACATTGGGTGTTGATTTGAAACGTCCTCAATGCAACTTCATTTTCTTCGCCGTTTCGTTGTAGCAAGTGGCTGTCGAGGTTTGTACTGAGGGAGTCTGACTACTGATGGGGGGGGTGCAAGGAACACTTCCGGTTGGGACTTGCATTGATAAACGAAGTAACGGACGACCAGCATCAACTGACCAAAGGTGGTGAAAATGATAAGGCAAGGATTTCTTGTTCTTCGCGTGTACAGGGTATAAACCTCTCTGGGGGGGGTTCCTGTATTAGCCCTTTTTCGTTGGCTTCGTTTTCTCTTTCATGTGCAACAGTTGTTCCGGAAATGTTCCCGTCAGTACAGATGTACTATTAAAAAGCGCTCGGAACGGTTGCTTCGTGCTCAACACCTGTCGCTATGCTCTTCGATACGGATTTATCTGTGCTCTCGTATCGCGGTGGTCCTGGCTGATGAGCTACAAATAGCCACCCCTGACAAACTCGACTGACATCGCGTCGTGTCTGCATACACTCAGGTTCCGCGCGTCCGCTTTAGGTGTCCGCAAGCTTGAAGGACGACACGGTGTACATACTTGAAGGACGACACGGTGTGCATACTTGAAGGACGACACGGTGTACATACTTGAAGGACGACACGGTGTACATACTTGAAGGACGACACGGTGTACATACTTGAAGGACGACACGGTGTACATACTTGAAGGACGACACGGTGTACATACTTGAAGGACGACACGGTGTACATACTTGAAGGACGACACGGTGTACATACTTGAAGGACGACACGGTGTACATACTTGAAGGACGACACGGTGTACATACTTGAAGGACGACACGGTGTACATACTTGAAGGACGACACGGTGTACATACTTGAAGGACGACACGGTGTACATACTTGAAGGACGACACGGTGTACATACTTGAAGGACGACACGGTGTACATACTTGAAGGACGACACGGTGTACATACTTGAAGGACGACACGGTGTACATAAGCACACCGAATCGTTATGGGGTTCCACATGTTCTCGACATGTAAATACAGCGACCACATGTTCTGGCGCGTGTTAGCAATATACCATGTGAACTCATTGGGGTGGGTGGGACAATACCTCGTCCGACTTCTTGGTCTTCGTGCCGTTTGCGGTCTCGATCTCGTCCTTTTCCTTCTCCTCTCGCGCGGCTTGCTCCCGGAGGGCTTCCTGTTGGTGCATTTTGCGGTGGGTACCGAACGACGGGCATGAAAAAGTGCCTCACACTGGAGGCAACAGGTAAAGTCCGGGAAACACGCTACATGGCAACCCCTGCTAAACATGTATGCACGCGGGGGGCCCGAGATCGCTTTCCTCGCGAAACGTGAACTCTTAGGGATCCGGGGTTTTATAGTCTCCGGGTGACCATTGTCGTAAAGGTTCCTTTACGGTATATTATGTTTGTGTGTGTATCTTTGCTGCCTGTTGCCGACTATTCGACTTATTTTAGCGCGCGCTCTTTTTCCTATGTGCTTTGCCATGTATGGCTCTTGTGACCGACACCGCGAACTTGCACTCTAAAAAAGTCCGAACCCGAGCTGAAGTTCTAATATTGCGTCTCCAGAGTATCGACACGTCAAACATATTGGCATATTGGGTTTGCATGAAGCATCTCCATCGAATGCACGATTAGATGTACTTTCCTGTGAAATTCCCCTTTTTCCATGGTAATTGCCCAGGAGACACTGTGCCGAGCAGGAAGTCTTTTGAGAAGATGTTCGATCCGAGGGCTGAACCACCTTCCTACCACCCTAGCTACTCCACAGTAGTGTTTCTTGGGGTTTTTGCATGAGTTTTCCAGCTAAAACGCGGTAAAGTAACCTTCATATTCTTTTTGTCCCGAATTGCCCCATTGTAGCTTGCCTTGCGTGGCCCTCCTATTATTGCATGTTTGCTGCTGTGAGCAGATGTGTTACGAGAGATTTCGAAGGAGCCACAAGTTCCTCATTTTGGAGTCATGACGCCTTTGAGGGATTCTGCTCAGGGTTCTTCCAGAAGGCTCCTCAGGGCTTCAGTTAGCTTCGCCCGAACTTTACTATCGGTCTAGTGTCCTGGTAGTTGTTGCCTTGGCGGCAGTCTGATTGTTTATCTGTGTCTTCTATTACGTAGCTGTGTGCTAAAGGGACCTATTTAGCTGATAGATTTGTTTTGACATCAATATGTCTTCCGCCCAGGGTTTGAAGGTGAAAAACGCTCGGCGCGTGTCAGGCGTACCATTTTCGCGGCGGTGGCCTTTCGCTGTCGCTCGTCTTCGGCTTCCTTGAGCTCTTGTTCCTCTTGCTTCTTCTTCTCCGCTTGCTCTTCGCTCTTACGCATTTCTGCGTACATCTTCTCGTCGACTTCGACGGTGTTGTCGCTGCTCTTGATGTCAAACTTGATCTGCGCCAAAACTTCCGGGATGTTCAGGTCCATCTCGCTCATGGTTGCCGCTGCAATGAAGCAGAGCGCTTGGAAGTCGAGGCGGCCGATGGCGGTGTTGTTTTTGATGCTCTCGAAGCCGACCTTCTCAAGCGTCTTGATCACGGTGACGGACTTCGCCTTCTCGCCCTTCGAGATGATCGTGTGCAGGGACTTGACGAGGGCCAAGTCGGGGTCTTCGCACTTGGCGACGATCCGCGTGCTGAGGTTTGCTTCGATGTCGAGCTTCTCCAGCAGATCGCGCAGGACGTTCGTTGGAGGGCAGATGACGGTCTTCTTGAACTTGAAGACCACGTTCGTGGCCGACGACAGCACCTCGTCGACGTCGTTCACGCTCGCCACCTTCGTGTCGTTGACTTCGAAGCACACTTGGCCAGTGAGCTCGTCCATGTGGTGCTTGGCCGCGACGCTGTTGGCGAACACCTTCTTGAGCACGAACTTGTCTTCGGCGGTCCACACGAGGCCGAGATCTTCGCAGCTCGAGTGCGGCTGCACGGCGAACGAAACGCGGTCAACGGTCTTCTTCTCGAGGGCAATCTTCTTCTTCTCCTCTTCTTCCTTCGCCAGCCGTTCGTCCTGCGCCCGCCGTGCCTTCTGCTTCGAAGACTCCGCCTCAGCCAGGATTCCTCCGAACGCGGTATCCTCTTCGTCAGCAATCGCTTTTCGGGGTGCGGATTCGGATTCGGCGAGGCTCGCCATGTCTTCCGCGATCTTCTTCAGGGCCGCCGCGCGCCGGGCTTCGGCCTCCTTCTGCCGCTGGGCCTCGGCCTTCCTTCGCTCGGCTTCCTTCTTCTCGTTCTCCTCCTGCAGCTGCCTCTGGCGGTCGGACACGGGGCCTGACGGGGCGGCTGCCGCGGCGGGCTGGCTGGGCTGGGCGGCGGGTTGGCTGGCGGTTTGCGCGGCGACCTGGCTCGCGGCCTTCTTCCGCTCTTCGTCCTCCTGCCGGCGCATGTCGAGGAGCCGCTTGCGGTCTTCGGCCGCCATTGCCTCGTCTTCTTGCGACCGCTTCGCCCGCGGCTTCCACGCGGTTTTGGCGGTGCCGCCCAGGATCTCCGCCGCCGCCGCCTGCGCGCTGAGCTGGGGCTGCTGCTGTTGTTGCTGCTGGGGCGCCGCCGCCGCCGCCGCCGCCGCCGCTGGTGCCGCCGCGGCCGGCCGCGCCGCCGGTTGCTGCACCGGCGCCGGCTGCTGCTGCTGCTGCTGCTGCGGCGGGGGCCCCCGCTGCTGTTGTTGTGGAGGCTGCTGCTGCGGCTGCGCCGGCACTGCGGGCTGGGATTGTGGCTGCTGCTGCGGGGGCTGCTGCTGCTGCTGCTGGGGCTGCTGCGGGGCTTGCGGCTGCTGGCGCTTAGCCTGCTGCTGCTGCTGCTGCAGCTGCTGCTGCTGCAGCTGGTGCTGGGCGTGGTGCTGCTCCTGGTGGTGCATCTGGTAGGCGGCCTGCTGGTACCCGTGGTGCTGGTGGTGGTGGTGGTGGTGGCCGTGCGGCTGCTGCGCCATGGCCTGCTGGCCGCGCTGCTGCTGCTGCGGCATCATGCCCGGCATGGGGAAACCCCCCTTCTGCCCGCCTCGCGGGTAGAATTCGGAGGTTTCGTAGCTCGGGGGATATCCGGCGTACCCAGGGTAGTTGTTGGGGGGCATCATGCCTCGGTGCATAGCCTGCTGGCTGGGATGCTGATGAGGGTGCTGCTGAACTGCGGTCTGGTGAGGAGCAGGGTGTTGGCCTTGGTGCTGCGCGTGGTGCTGTTGGTGGTGGTGCTGCCGGTGGTGGGCATGCTGCTGGTGCGCGGCGTGGTGAGCCGGGACTCCGGCGTGGGGCTGGTGTTGGGCTGGCGCGGCACCCGCGGCCGCCGGATGGTCGCGCGCCGGAGGCTGCGCGGGGGCCGACGCCTGGCCTGCTTTTGCCCGCATCGCGGCGCTCCACGACTTGCCTTCGCTCTGCTTGTGGAGCCCGGTTTCAGCGCCTGGCATCTGCGCCGGCGGCGCCGCCCGCCCGTTCTCGACGTGCGCCGGCGGCGGCTGCTGCTGCTGCTGCGGAGGCAACTGCCGGGGCGCGCCCTTCATGCCTTGTCCTCCCATTTGCATCTGCTGCTGCTGCTGCTGCTGCTGCTGGGGCTGCCCGAACATCTGCGGGTGCATGCGCGCATACTGCTGCTGCTGGTCACCGGGCGGGACGTGCTGGCCCCAACCTGGGCGCGTGGTGGGAGCCTGGGGAGCCTGGGGAAAGTATGGAGCTGCATCAGCGTTCATCTGATTGTTCTTTTGCCTTGATCACCTGAAAGAAAAGAGGGGGGGGGAAATGTTTCTTGGGTTTGAAGAGCGCATGGTGCTTGCACCACTGAGGCCAGGTTATTTAACCGCGGATTTAGTGAAGGATTGTTCAGGAAACGGTCGCGAGCGACCGGAAAGGAACTATGTTTATGATTTGCCGGCTTTGCGCCAGATCTGGAGCTTCCTGGGGGAGGAAGAGATTAGAGACGAAGGTGTTGCGCTCAGGTGCACAAGAGGTCGCTGCAGACGACTCTCCTTCGCTTTCTCGGCAAAGGTCAGCGCGGTAGCGATGACCACGAGAACATACAGGTGCGTGCCTCCCAGGGAGCCACCCCAAACCTAGCACCCTTTGACTTGGCTTGATGATGAGGATTTCGAGCTGGTGTCCAAATCGAGCGAAGCTGACGGGGAGACGGCTGCACGGTGTAGCGCTGGACTTCGCCAAATGCTACGACCGGAGGTCGCAGGAGATTGTCCTCTCGACTGACAGAAGATGTGTACATTTGTTGCATTAGTGTGATTGTCAGACCTTCGACTACCCTGAGCAACGCACTACGTCCTCCGGCTGACAGAAGATCTCTCTAGGCTCCCACGAGAGAAGAGTCATGTGCTCTCTCATGCCCAAACGCAATTGCCAACACCGCCGTCCTGTGTTTAATTTGGAAAGCCGACTGGCCACTACCGCAGGCAAAGACTAAACCCCCCCCCTCGTACTATGGGGGGGGGTTTGCAAGAAAGTGCTTGGAATGGGTATGTGCTCATATTTCTTCTTCCATCTCGCACTGGTCCCGTCTGCGCCGTGTTTCGGTCCTTTAAGCCACGGACACATAAGGCGGACCATCATCAGCGTGGAACTGCAGACAGGACTGCGGTGTGAGTCTGGTTTGTCAGGCGGCTGTTCGTAGCTCGTCACAGCCAGGACCACCCGTGCTACTAGAGCACAGACGAATCCGTCACGGGGAGAAGGCCCCTACAACTGTGTCTGAGCAATCAGTTAAAAAACTCAGGGCACTCGCCCTGATTGTGACTGCGACTCGCTAGGCAGCACTGACTTGTCTTCTTTTTACGGTGGCAATCTGCGAAGTAAACTCCGCAGAGCACAGTGGACATGGGGATGCCGTGTGCAGCACCAATGGTTGCAGTACCAAAAGGAGGTACTACGGGGGGGGGGGAGGCGGCTTTACCGCAGGCCAAGCGGCTCTGCAGCACACGTGCAACTTCGCTTTGCTCTGCGTGCGCCGTTGACCGCAACCAGAGAAACGGGAGCTTGAAAAAGAACTGTTTGCGACCTTTTCCTAGCATCCGTCCGGAAGGCAGAAACAATGGCACAGAAATCGCAGGGGGGAAGGGCCGGTCACAGATGGGGGCTGCATCGACAAAAGAATGATGCTCCAAAGTCTGTTTGGGCAAGCGGACACTGTGGATTTGCCGTGTTTTTCGAAGACAAACAGACTTCGCGGAAGGGTCATGGAACGGGGACACCTTGCCTCACTCGTGAAAGGACAAGCAGGTTGTGAAAACCGACCACTCTTTGCAGCACCGGTTTCCAGGCGAAAAAGCGTGCCGGTAAAGAGACTTTGATACTGACAGCGAGAAGCCCTGATGGATCGTCACCAGGACGGCAACACAAAGGCAACTCGAGGTAAACACATACTATTCAAGGGGATCTACGACTTTAATACCACAAGCTACGTTCGTTTTGGGAAAGAGTACAGAGAGAACCTAACGACGATAGCATCTGTATCGGTCACACGTGGGAGAGCCGGTAGCACTGGATCTTTTTGGAGTGCATGAACCACAGGTTATTCTATGATGTCCTCATCGCCTGCCACTGCGCCGTCTAGACCGAGTGTTAGTGGAGCTAGGAGGGACCACGTGTTCTTGCGATTCGGAGGAATCCCTTGCAATTTGCAAGGTCGCGACATGCGTGGTGAGAACCTCCACAACCCGGATGCAGAGAGGCGACACATTGACGTGCCGCTGCTGTTCAGGGGTGACGCGGCCAGGAGCAGGCACGGCTGCGACACCAGAACAAAGAACTCGACACTTGAAGCCACGGTCACGAAGGCGGACCACTCATCAGCGCCGCGGAACTTGAGTGTCTGCAGACAGGGCAGCGGTGTTGATCTTGAATGGGATCTGAAGGTTTGAAGGCGACGCATCAGACCGGTTGCGGCAGCAGGTACCGGGGGACCCCGGTCGCGTCGGCCAAGCGCTGCTGGAGGGCCACGATTTGCTGCTTGAGGGCGGCGATCGACTCACGATTCGCCTTCTGGTCCTGCTGCAAGGCACCGACCCGCCGCGCGCACGCCTCGCCGCACGCCGGGCGGTCCGACGAAGCCGATTTCGCGGAAACCCGGAGGAACCGCCGCGCAACCACCAGCGGCATGAAGCAGCGCAGGTCCTCCACATCCAGCTCCCGCGCCTCGTCCAAGTCCCTGACCGGCAGTTCGTGCGCAATCCGCGGCGCTTCGGCCGGCTCCACACCGGCTTCCACCAGGTACTTCTCGATGTCGCTCACTTCGACAGTCGCAGTCGCCTTGTCCTCTTGCTGCTGCTGGTTCTGGTGGTTCTGCTGGTGAACGTGGTGGTTGGGCTGCGGGCTGGAAGCCGGTTCGTCGGGGGTTGATGCGTCCAGCTCTTGCTGGAGGTGCTGGCAAAGGGAGAGGAGGTCGTTTTTTTCGTCGGTCACGCGCCTGAGCTCGGCTTGCAGCCGGTGCAAGTCGTCGGCGGACCGCTCGGTGCTCAGCACGGACGCCGAACGGGCGACATCAGTCGCAGCAGCGCTCTGCTGCTCCTTCAACTGCGAGGCTAGAACAAGACGCTTCAACTCCTCGTTCTCCAGCACCAGCTCCCGCACCAGCATATCGCGAGCGGGGCCGAGGGACCCCGCAAGGTCTGCAGCCTGTAGTAGTTTGTGCGCTCGTTTCAAGTGAGCGTGCCACAAGAATTTGGAATGTCCTAACGCGTTTGGGGGTGCTGGGGATCAACTGTTAACACTGTAGAGGTGATTCTTCCTTGTCTTCGCCTTCTCCAGCCATGTTATATGAGGGGTCCGTATCGCGAACGGGGCCGAGGGACCCGCAAGGTCTGCAGCCTGTAGTAGTGTGTGCGCTCGTTTCGGGTGATGTGCCACAAGAATTTGGAATGTCCTAACGCGTTTGGGGGTGCTGGGGATCAACGGTTAACACTGTAGAGGTGATTCTTCCTTGTCTTCGCCTTCTCCGGCCATGTTATATGAGCCAAAACCAGGGGTCCGTATCGCGAACGGGGCCGAGGGACCCGCAAGGTCTGCAGCCTGTAGTAGTGTGTGCGCTCGTTTCGGGTGATGTGCCACAAGAATTTGGAATGTCCTAACGAGTTTGGGGGTGCTGGGGATCAACTGTTAACACTGTGGAGGTGACTCTTCCTTGTTTTCGCCTTCTCCGGCCATATTGTTTGAGCCGAACCACCAGGGGTCCAGCCGGGGTCTTTCTGGGGTCCTGGCGTTTCGGCGGGACGTTTTCCGGCCATCATTTTCAACCTGCCCCGATGTAGAGCGTTCTCCGGGAGTTTCGTGGTGCTTTCTGAAGCTTTGTCTCAGAGATAAAGTTCGCTTGAAATTCCGGGGGTTTTAGGGTCTCCGTGTGACCGTTCATGAATGGGTTCTCTTAGAGCAAGAAAGGGCTATAAGGTTACGGGTTGTATATCACTCATTCCACGAAAAAGTGTCACAGATTTCGGCTTTTTTCGGATTTCTGCCGAAAATTTCCATCTGCAGGTCCGAAAATGGTCGGTTTCGAGATTTTGAGGACACGTTTGAATAAAAATTTTGACCGACCCCCCCCCCGGAAATGGAGGTCGGCACCCGAAAAAATGGGGTCCTGGAGATCGGTTTTTTTTCTCTGCATCCAGGAGGGGGTCAGAGTTTGATCGCTGGGCTAGCTGGCAGCTTGCCCATAATCGCGCATCCCAGAACTACTCGAAAACCAAAAGATTTCCCAAAAAGACCTCGAAAATAATTTCCAGACGGCTGCTTTTCACACCGAAAAATCGCAAAAAAAAAAATCGGACCGGGGGAATCGAACCACGGCCTACAGGGGCCCAGGAGGGTGCGGTAACCGCTAGGCTATGTTGCCAAACCTCGGCCCAAAATTTGCTTTTAGCGCCTGCTCAGTTGGAATTCTTATCGGAAAGTGCGAGATCGTCATTTACTCGTTTCCAGTGTCCCAGGACGGTATTTCTGCTCTCTCAGAGCTTATTTCGCCCGGTTTGCGAAGAACTCAAAATGAGTCCAAAATTCTCACTCCGCAGTGAACAAAAGATTTCTCCGCCGTTTTTTTAGCCCATGGTCCAGAGGTTACCACACCCATACAGGGGTTTGGGGGTCGGTGGTTCGATTCCCGCCGGAAATCGTTTTTTTGGGTTTTTGAAACAGCCCCAAAACCGACCTTTTGTCCATCTGCACGCCAGATTTTGGTCGCCACGCGAGCTGATTGCTTGCCCATAATCGCCAGGGATAGCTCTTTCCATCCCAAAAAAAATTTCCCCAAAATTCCAAAAAAATTGACCCAAAACGGGCTGCTTTTCAGACGGAAAATCTGTGACACTTTTTCGTGGAATGAGTGATATTTGGTTTTTAGAGTTAAAGTTCGCTTGAAATTCCGGGGTTTTAGGGTCTCCGTGTGACCGTTCATGAATGGGTTCTCTTCGAGCAAGTTTTTAGTTGGAACCCCCGCTGTGAGGCTGGGTACTATTACGGAAAAAAAACGGACGCCGCGCCGGTAGCATACTTGACCGAACCCTGCGTCAACTGCAGGGTTCGCAGAGGAGCTGCGACGAGTGGACGGCCTGCTGCTGGCCGCGGACGACTGCAAGTCGTCGGACAGCTTTATGACGCAGGCAGTGGCCGGCGCGGTCAGGCAGGCGAAGCTCTCGGGATCGACGACCGGCGTCGAAAAGACGTGCGTGATCCGCCTTCCAATGAACGCGCGGCCATTGCTCCTGTCGCCCGCACTGGCCGGGACGCAGGCCTCGATCACCATGTCGTTCCCGAGAACGAGCCCCGTAGCCTCACCTGCGAGTTGAAGGCGAAATCTCCGGTTGAGACGGTGTCCCCGGTCGGAACTGCCCGAAAATGAGCCCAGCCTCAAAAATGAAAAAATGGACGAAAAAGAACATCGTGCTGCGCTAGCTCCAGCCTCAGTGCCGCTGCGTAGACGGGTGAGTAGAAAACGAAAGCCAACTGTCAATGATCTTCGTGTGTTTGCCACATTTCGAGAGAACAGCCCGGAAAGAGGAGCGGGCAGGAGCGGTCATCACACACACGCACACCTGCAGCTTTGTGGATGAGGAGCATCCTCGTCAGGTCGCCGTGCGCTTGCTTCGAGAGGTCCCCGCTGCTTGTCCGACGGACGGCTGCGAGTTGGGAAGGCGAGCGGTACTGGCCCTCCTTGGACAGTGAGGCCAGAGACTTGATGTTCTGCCCAGGCACCAGCGGGACTTCTATGATGGAGTGCCCTACCGCGGCCGCCAGCGTGCGAACTACGTGCGTAAAACGGCGCATGCTGAACGGCTCGATGTTACGCTGGTCATTCGAGAAGTAGATCAGCAGGTCAAACGCGCTCGGCACCTTGAATAAGACTACCTCAGGACCGACGACCATTTGCCGGATGTCGCACAAGTTCAAATACCGTCGGATGTCGAACGGATCCTTCGCCTCGGAAACGAGAGCTTTGCCATGCTTCAGCAGGAGGATGCGCTTCTGCTTCAAGCCTTTGCTGCTCAACTTGCTCACGACTCTGACGTACACGGCGTCGGGCACGTGCACCAGGGGAAAGCTGGGCAGTGGCAGGCAAGGTGGAAGGCCGTCTATCAAGTGCGGGTCCTCGCCGTTCGACGAGCTGTCGAGGCCGCTCATGCCGTCACTCATGTGCATGCCACAATGCCCAGCCACCCCCAAGGGGGGTGAGAAGGGGGGCAGAGGAGGAAGTGTCCCTAGCCTTGTTGCTTCAAGATTGGTGGGGCTTTTCGCAAAGAAACTGTCTCGATAAGCTTCTTTCATTTGAAGGTACAAGGGTGCTACAACTAGCAGAAGTAACTCAAGGTTCGAACAAAATGCTGACACACTGACATATCTCGAGGTTCTACTGACGCGTAAAGATGCCAAAGCTTCCTAGGCGAGGTCAACTCGGTTGCCTCAGGCGCACTTGCGGATTCGACGCTTCTGCACGTCTGCCACGTGAAGTCTTCGTTTGTAAATACGAAAGACCAGACGAGCATTAATATGCAAGGAAAGAAGTACCACGTGAGCAGGTGAATCAGACCTTCCTGTACGACTGAACACTGTACCAAAGGTATCAACCGATACCTACACGCTGTGTGCACTAAACAATACAAGCATTCACGTTAATGAATACGCGAGTCTTGAGATTCTCAAGAAAAGGGAAAGTGACTGCGGCGAAGAAAACTGGGTCCGTGCGGGAAACGCACGCTCTCAGCGAGGAAGATAGGCTTGGTTCAGTGTAAATGGATAGCAGATTCTGCCGGTTTGCGCCAGCTCGAAACCTCTGAGTGCCCGCAAATGCGTCTTTCATCACCAGTGGCCAGCGCGTCCACTTAGTTCGCGGAGACCCTCTTGCCGTAAGGTCGACACATCCAAGGAAGGCCGGTTGCGGACACTGCATCGCCCATGCGAGGACGAAGGTGAAGTGTCCAATACTGGAGGCCGAAAGGCGCACCCGGGACCAGATTCTTCTCGGAAAAAAGTAACCGAGCGGCAGCATGTCGAGATGTTCACGCATCCGGGCTAACCCTTCTCCAAGCTAGTGTAGTAGTAGTTGTCGTCGCATCCCCTCAGATACGGGAGTAAAACGGAGCAGTGTTTGCATTCACACGACTCAAGTGCGCAGCAGAAATTGTCAAGCCGTGACAGCTTGTGAACCCACCTGCGGAGACCCTCTTCCTGTAAGGTCGATACATCCAGGAAGGCCGCTTGCGGACACTGCATCGCCCCATGCGAGGACGAAGGTGAAGTGTCCAACACGGGAGGCTGAAAGACGCACCCGGGACTAGATTCTTCTCGGAAGAAAGTAATCGAGCGGCAGCATGTCGAGATGTTCACGCATCCGGGCTGGCCTTCCTCCAAGCTAGTGTAGTAGTAGTTGTCATCGCATCCCCGCAGATACGGGAGTAAACCGGAGCAGTGTTTGCGTTCAAACGATTCAAGTGCGCAGCAGAAATTGTCAAGCCGTGACAGCTTGTAAAGTACGTGCGCTCGGCTAAGGCCGGCGCGTGGCGAGACTGGAGGCAGCAGGTAAAGTTCGGGGCGAAGCTAAGTTCGGGCAATGCTAAGTTCTGGTGAAGCTTAGTTCGAGTGATGCTAAGTTCGGGCGTTGCTAAGTTCTGGTGCTAAGCGCTCAGGCTGCGCTGGTACTGAAAAAAGTTCGGGCACGAAGCGAAGTTCGGCCAGGGTGGTAAAGTCCGGGTGAAGTCAAGGTCGGTGCTCGTGCCCGGGGGGGGACACCCCCCCCGGACCCCCCCGACCCACCGAGTACGGGAAAGGTTTGGCGCTGGTACCCGGGGGGGACACCCCTCGGACCCACCGAGCACGGGTAAAGTTTGGCGCTCGTACCCGGGTGGCCCCGCCGCACCCTTGGGGCAGCCTTTTCCCGCCCGTCCCCCCCCCCCCGGCCCTCTCCCGGGGCGACGGGGTGACAACAAAATACCGCGAGATACTGAGAAACTCCGCAAAAAAACGCAAATTTCGGGCACATTACACCCCGGAACGCAGCAAACCTCGAAAACAATCCCCGACCGGAAAAATGTCACGGGCGGGGTTCGAACCCGGGCCGACCGCCTGAAGGCCGGCGCCCGCTCACTCTGCCACCCCTGTGCATTTTCCCAGAAGGAAAAAGCTTGCTCTGAACTTTTATCCAGTCCAAAAACAATACGGTTTCATAATTGTTGCAAGAAAAGCCGGGTTGGCTCGAATAGAGGCTATTCACATTGCATGTTCATAGGACCTCCAGTCTCGAA